>CABFWO010004904.1:9766-54253 GCA_902155825.1 Timema genevievae
GGGGGGGGGGGGGGGGGGGGGGGGGGGGAGATAATTTTCCCGCCTTATTTCCTTTGTGAAACACATGCTGTGAAGTTTCCCGACACGAGGTGTAATTTTGACTGTTGTATCCAATGTAATATTGTGTTATTTAATAGTAATATGAATATTTATATTAGTTATAAGGAAACGCATTGGACGGTGCCAAAGCAGCTGGTTGATGGCTAATTATTCAGGTATACTTCCGCTTGCCATAAGAAACAAATCTGACATGATTAATAAAATACCGATATATAATTATCAGCCCCTCTTTGGTACCGAGGAGTGTTTGTTGTTCGGGACTAACTGCTCGAGGCTCAAGTTCGAGTCTAATCATTGAGGTGGGTGCAGTTGTTTTTTTTTAGATGCCACGATTACTCTTTTTCTCGATTTTAATTTCTCAACATTTGCAATTTTGATATTTTCCCATGCATATATCTAATTTGGTGGTCACATGTTCTAAGGCATCACTCTCCTAATAGTCTAGATTCTGTATTCGAATCCCAGCTGGGTGTATTGAGAATGGATATTCATAAACTGTTTTCCATTCTACCTGTATGCAAATGCGGGTATACTTCCTCTAAATTCAAGCTTCCTAATCCCAATCCCACTATCGTAATAAGGTGTATGTTTACATACCTAACGGGTAGTGTGACGCGCTGCTAAAATATAATACCTAAAAGTAATGTACTTGCAAAAAAAAGTGTAAATAATATAAAAAACTTATTACGGCCATGTTTGATGTGTGCAAGATCGTCGGATGAAAAAGGCAATTTATAGAACATTCATAGTTTGCCGGTAACCGCTATAAAAACAACTATTAATGGTCAAAATAAAAAATAATTCAATTCTAAATATTTCAATTTTGTTTGAATCCCAGAACTTTAATTTGATGGAGTTTAAAAGTTAAGAATTTAGGTATAAAGAATTGTGATATTAAGACCATTTTTATTGATTTTTAGATACCAATAAGAACCGGAAGTACCGAGGTATAGAAGTTTACATCCTTTCTTTTATTATTTATTTCCTGTGCTCCACACATAACTAACCTTATAGACTATCAGCATTTTTTCAATAATTGGATAAGGATGTGAAGATTCATTTTTTAGAAGTGTAGTCAAATATACTGTACATTAGTAGAACAAAAGAGATACACCGTTGAGAAAAAATATACCTCAATTCAGGCATAAGGTTTTTTTTAACTTCGACCTTCTCGTCAGCTAAAAACTAACGTCATGTCCAAGAGAGCAGATTTTGCTTTTTTTTTAAATATATATTACTGGCCAGCTTTTAGGATCGTGCTGGCTACCAATGACTTAAAAATTCTACGTTTTAAAATAAGATAATGGAGTTGAATTTTTAGTAACATGGTCCAGGACTTGATAAGAGCCAATTGCAAAAAAAAAAAAGTTATGTAATTTGGAATGTTCTCTTACATTAAGTGATAAATTAACTGTATGGGTTTCTGTCGAAGTGTTCGTCCTAGAATTAGGTTAAAGTGAGGTTAGCTAGTTTTGCATATGAAACTGGCCCTTATAATCTTTACTTACACTAGTAGTCAAGATAAAACCAATTCTTGTAAAACTTTGTACGCCTGTGTAATTCAGGTTTATAAATTCACTCTTCTTGGTTAAATGTGTTAAACGGCGATCTGCAGCTGTCAGTTTTAATGGATACCTATAAATAACCCTTATTTTATAGTAAAATGCTATCAATGCTGACCTCAGAAAATATATCAGTGTTATGATTTTTCCTATTAGAATCCTACTATAGATTCATTCATTGTTGCTCCAAGTTTCCGAGCCTTTTAAGCTTTCTCAAACTTAGAGGTAATTTGAAAGGACACTGCCATATTATTATTATTATTATTATTAGCACCGCGTCTTACTACCCGTTCGGGTTATACGCACTTACGCTAATGTGTAATGGAAGGGTGAATTGTGAGATGAAATGGAGGACCTACAGTTTAACATGGGATCCGAACCACGGTGGAGGGCCTGGCATTCCTCACATTCACAAGTTGTGATTAATACGCGTCTTGTCAGAGGTGAAGGAAGGGTTTGGCAATCAGATAAATCTCTGCCGGGACCGAGGATTGAACTCCGGACCCTCAGCACAGAAGTCTGACACCTTACCCCTAGACCACCAGGTCACCGACACTGCCATAGAATCTACGCTCAGATCAGTTCCGTGCCTCAGTCTAATTTAGAAAAATATGCTATTCAAAATTCAAACAAATTCTAAGGAGCCTTTAAGAAAAATATTTGAGATACTTTTGTTCTGGATAGAATTATACGTTTAAGTGAATACATATTAATTAATTTAATATGAAACTTTCTAATTATTTAATTTATTTTATAGTTGTAATTTTATGCTATTCTTCTAAATTGATTTTTATCGAAAGAGTTAACAAACACTTAAAAAATGTATTTAATATGTTAACTTTTATTTAGAAAATTGTATTAGACTGCAAAATTAAAAAAGCTGGGAAACGTAAACCACTAATTTAACGGTGAAAATGGTTTCCTTCACTTAAACCATTTCCTTGTAATTACTTGTTCCTCCAGTTAGTGTAACGAACATTACAGCTACATTTAGTTACAAAAAAATAAATATAAAACTAGCATCAATTATTGAGACATACAAATGTATTTTAGGGAGAGTAAAAAATGCTTATCCTAATCATTTAAAAGAGGAAAGCCTTTTTTTTTCTTGGCAAAACGTGCAGAACTCCAACAGCGCCTTTCCATTAAAGTGGACGTTGATTAATTGGCACCCATGCCTCGCTCCCCAGCAGCCAGGTCTGCCAACACCTGCGAAACTTCTACAAACTTCAAGTCGTGTTGTGCACATACATGAATTAAGCTAATGAAATAGGAATGAGAAAGGTAACATTTTTGAGTGAATGTACCAGCATTTGTGCAGAGGGAGAATGGGAAACCATTTTATAAAAAGCACCATCAGTACACCTAACCGGGGTTCGAACCCCGATCTCCTCGTCACTGGAAATTCAGTCTAACCCGAGAGTGACATGTTAGACCTTTAGACGGCCGATGTGAGCTACTAATTTATTAAGTGGGTTGTTACCGAATAATTTGTTAAGTGAGTTGTCACCGAATAATTTGTTAAGTGGGTTGTCACTGAATAATTTGTTAAGTGGGTTGTCACCGAATAATTTGTTGAGTGGGTTGTCACTGAATAATATGTTAAGTGGGTTGTCACCGAATAATTTGTTAAGTGAGTTGTCACCGAATAATTTGTTAAGTGGGTTGTCACCGAATAATTTGTTAGGTGGGTTGTCACTGAATAATTTGTTAAGTGGGTTGTCACCGAATAATTTGTTAAGTGGGTTGTCACCGAATAATTTGTTAAGTGAGTTGTCACCGAATAATTTGTTAAGTGGGTTGTCACCGAATAATTTGTTGAGTGGGTTGTCAGTGAATAATATGTTAAGTGGGTTGTCACCGAATAATTTGTTAGGTGGGTTGTCACCGAATAATTTGTTAAGTGGGTTGTCACTGAATAATTTGTTAAGTGAGTTGTCACCGAATAATTTATTATGTGGGTTATCAACGAATAATTTGTTAAGTGGGTTGTCACCGAATAATTTGATAAGTGGGTTGTCACTGAATAATTTGTTAAGTGGGTGTCACCGAATAATTTGTTAAGTGGGTTGTCACCGAATAATTAATTAAGTGGGTTGTCACCGAATAATTTATTAAGTGGGTTGTCACAGAATAATTTATTAAGTGGGCTGTCACCGAATAATTTATCAAGTGGGTTGTCACCTAATAATTAATTAAATGGGTTGTCACCGAATAATTTATTAAGTGGGTTGTCAAAGAATAATTTATTAAGTGGGTTGTCACCGAATAATTTATTAAGTGGGTTGTCACCGAATTATTTGTTTTTAATCGCTTTTCACTATCCATACGGGCTATCCTCATTTTATTACACAATAGGGTAAGTATGAGGAAAGTATGGATCGAGGAAATATACCCGCATTTGAGTTGGAGAGGGGGAAACCATTTAGGTGAGCCCAACTTTAGTACACTTTCCCAGGATTTGAACCCCAACCTCCACATCACAGTGAAAGTAGACTACTCCACGCACCCACCGATGTGGGCTCCGAATCACGCAATCCCGCTTTCTCCAGTACAGCCTGATTTAGATAAGAAAGAAATTTTATGACAGTCGTACTATTTACTAAAACAATCTTTATACATCCATACGTCACGTCATGTGATATTTGTCTCTCAATTTTCAAGAACAATATTAAAACGTGATAAATAAAACTATTAATATAGTAAAATGTTATTAATATGAACAGTAAATATTTTTTTCTCTATAAAATTTCCTTTTCATCAGTATTATGATGTAGAATCCGGTCCTCAAATTGATCGCTTTTAATTACACGTTTCTGTGTTTCTGTGTTTAGTAAATTTAGAACTAATCATTTGTTCTTGACTAAGCTCGAGATATTTCTAGGCACCAATCAAGATACTTCACAATTATTGTAAATTCCTCCTGAAGACCATTTTTGGAACAGGGTTACCAAGTAAGATTTATTTTTAAACTTGAATAAGTTTGATCATAATTGAAATAAAAATAGAATTGAAAAAAAATTATTTAGTCAAAATTATCATAATATAGAATACGTTACCATTATTTTAGAAGTCACACTATAAGAATACGAAAAAAATATTTTATTTTAAATTTAACTAAACTTAATAATTATATATATAAAGAAGTAATCTAGCAGTGCATTAAGAGGATTTTGTTCTACTTCTTGCTATTAATTGAGCTAAAAGTGTGAAACATTTTGAAACTAATTTTTTTTGGTCTAAATCCCATTATTTTAAAAAGTTGTTTAAATTCGTCAAAACTTTTTTAGGGATTAAAAAATATTTGAAATATTAAGTTACACGTAAGTAGAATAAATAAAGTAATAATTATTATTTTTTCTCAAGGTCCATATCAACTAGGTCAGGGATGCCCAAAATTTCTAAACAATTAATTTCATAGACCCGATTCGGTGGCCACAGGGTCTAAGGTGCTATTATTGCAATAGACTGGAGTGCTGAAGATGGAGAGATCAAAGTTCAATCCCAGTCGGGTGCACTAAGAGCGGTGTTTCCTAAATGTGTTTCCACCCTCACTCCACGCAAATAAGGGTACTCTTCCTATAAATTCAACCATCCTCATCCCTAGCACATTAGTGTAATTAGTACATAAGCGTACAACTCAAACGGGTAGTAAGACGTGGTGTAATCTCCATTCACGGTAGGAATTAATCTCTGAAAGTTCTTTTTTCCTACCAATATCCTACTATATAATACATTTATGGTAGGTAAAAAAGCCTTTCAGAAAACAATTCCTACGCTGAACAGACTTTAGGTCACATGACTCGACGTATAAATACGAGAAAGTAAATCTAGTAACTTTAATTACTATTAATCAGATAAGACTCTTCCTATGAATATTTGACTACACTTTTTACTATGGATGGTGAAAATAATATAGGGAAAAAAATTACACCTTTATGTTGATTGACTCGTTAAACGGCCACCTAAAATTATTATATGATTTCAAACTTTTACAACGTGTATGATGAAATGTTATAAAAACGCCAGATGAAATGTAGCACCTGCGCGAAGAAGCTGCGCGGTGGATTATCCTCAACAGCTGTCTGTGTGTACATGTTACAGGTAGGCTAAAAGAACACCTTGCCTTCAGACACAAATATATACATACATACAGTACTGCTTCCGCATCTTGTCAACATATCTCACAGTCTTCAACAAGAGTCTTGCCCTCCTCGTTTGATATTCAATACCTCGTAAAATTGGCCCCTTGCAAACCGTGGCCCCCAGGTTAGGTATACCCTCACAGACACTTAGATTAATTCTCTAGATTTCAAACTTTGGGTAGAAAAAGTATCCTTTTTAACTACTTCATAAAAGTTATAGGCTGAAATAAAAAATAATACCGTAATAAATGAATATTTAAATGGTTCATATATTCAAATTTTATAACTTGTAGCTTTAGGTAGACTTATGTTTAGTACTTAAAATAAAAAATATCACATGTATGTATTTTGTTTGAAGATTAAATGTTTACTTTAAGGCACTTATAAAAGTGTCCTTAAAATGTTAACAGACCATGTGACCCTTACGTTCAAGCCCTTAAAGATAGATGGTCGGGGGTGTTCCACAATATAGTGGCTATAATAAGTATTTTATGCCACGGATCAAGAATACAAATTGCAAATTATTTTTATTGCTCAAGTTTTTGTGTCTTCCGGAAATTCAAATGGCCTAGTTTATGTGTTTGCTTACTAAATACTAAACCATCAATGTTTTAGTTTTTCGTATGTTGTATGTTAAAATATATCAACAGTGTAAACATTACAAAGCACGATTCATGTTATTAGCACTTAACCTAGTGTTTTGTAGCCATATTTTATCATAAATGGCTTAGAAAAATTATTGTATTACTTTTAAATAAAATTAATAACGGAATAAGTCCATACCGGCGAGAACCTTTCAATTCAAGCAATTGTATATAATTATTCATTCGGTTAGTTCTTAGTCTGATTTTTGATATGTTTTATTATGAAGGATTGACTTTAACTGCTTTAGTAAAAAAATAGGTTAAAATATAACCCTCAAAGTCAACTTAATGGGGAAATTAGAACTGCCATCTTGTTTGTTATGTTAAACATTGCTTGAATACAAAATGTAACAAAGTCATTAGAGCGGAATTTGAAAAAAACCATTTTAACTCTTTTTGCTCTTAATGTAATAGTTAGCTATATCTAATTCTAAAATGTTCCTGGGGGAGCCTTATCAAAACCCTAGATACCAAGTTTTAACCAAATCGGTAAAATAGTTTTGGCTCTGGGCCGAGCTACAGTTACACAGACAAACAGACAAACAGACGGCATCGAGAGAACAACTTTTTAGAGTTCAAGGTTTCATGGAACGTCGAGATTGACCAAAATCTTGAGATTTTTTTTGACAATTACAATACTTCTCTCTCCGAGAAGTAAAGAGAAATTAAAAATACAAAATTATGATAATATTTCAATTTAATTATTTCTGAGAGATCGTGTTAAAATATTTAAACATAATAATAATGGTAATAACTTAAGCCCGCTGTATATTTAGGACAACTTGCGTTGTTTGTTCATGATACAATTATCTTGAAATATATTTAAAAATACCTCTAATAGCACATGTTCTACAAATAAGATAAAGAAAATCATCCCTTCTTTTAAATGGACGCAACCAAAATTATATAATACAATATAAACGGGTCTAACACACCTCGCTCGACATATCTGTTCCCGATGACACTTTTATAACACAGTTTTCTTCATATTTTATAGTCCCCGGTGTATCTCTTGGCCTGCTGGTGCAGCAACACCTGACCTTGGGGGAGGGGGGGGGGCACCAGCGTCGATTCCTCACAGGTGCACGCTGAAAGACGAGCACCGGAAACCATCGCGCCACCCGCCCCACAGATTGAGCACCTGCTACTATCGTTCACTGTTCACTCGCTAGGATTTTTCCTTCCCGCCTTGCCTGCTATTTTCATTTAGAATTCTGGACAGGAAAAGTGATTACTTATTACCGTTTATAAATAGATTATTTGAAATTATTTAGTTAAGAAGCCTCTCGATTAGTTCTGCTAAAAGATCGAACTCAAAACTTTGATCAAAATTTTCTTACAGTGTGTACAAACATATTTATTAAGTAAATGTTCTTATTAAATTTAATATGCATTATTTTAAACAACAAATCATCTTAACTGAGGCCTCTAAAAAACTATTATTGAGCTATAGATTTGTACAACAATAACATCAACATCATCATCATTATCATCTGTTTCCAGCCTGTGGCCAGGTCAGTTTAGTAAAAGCCTCCATATTCCTCTATCCTTCCACCATTCTTCTCCTCACACTAGCTCACTTTATGTTATCTGCTCCTCCCATCTCTTTCTTGGCCTAACCTTGTGGTCTTTTTCCTACATACTTGATTGCCAACATTTTCTTTGGCATCTTCTCTTTTTCCATCATCAATGCACAATTAAAAAATGTATCAAATGTGATTTTCTCTACAAACTCTGTGATTTGGACACGCAAGAAAGCTGACTTGTGATTTTTCGTCTGAATACGACTCGCTTGCTATATTTGTTGGCTCTGGGCTACCCGCCCCCATTCGTGGGGAAGAAGAGCGGAGACCATTTAGGTAATAATTAACTACCTGGAAGTTCGAGCTCTGGCCTACCTATCACTGGTAAACCAGATAATACGAGATCCACGCCTCTGTCCCAATTTATATCGGTGTGGGTGTAGCTTAATCTAGAGGGAGAAGAGTGTTTGTATTTTTCACTCCCCTCAACTTAACTTAGTGGTTATAAGTGGTTAGAAGAGTTCTATCTCAACTTTCCTCATCTATTTATTAGACATTATACGTCAATACTTCACCCTTTACCTTGAGTTTATTGGTTCTAAGTGTTTAAGAATCTTACGTTAAAGTACTGAGGTGGATGGTATGTATTGAAGGACTTACAATAGGTCAGTAACCACAAAAACATTTTTAGTGTGTGTTTGAAGGCGAGGGAGGGGTAGAGAAGGGGGTCTACTTGTAGTGGCTCGTGGTGAAGTCCCCCAACAGGAATAGTGAAGGCCTTTTTCTAACATGGGATCATTCTTGAAGCAATTGTAAAAATGTTTTAAATATGTTTGGGTCTGTATGGGGTATGCCTATTTTATGACTAAAATAAGCTACTATTGTAGGCATTGAGGTTGAATACAAAAATTAACTCTTCTTTACAGTTTTGGGATGAGGTTGAGGGGGGTGTCAGCCCCCAAAATAATCCTTCTGGATACGGTCCTTTGATATGTACGTGGATTACACGGGATTTATTGAAAAGTGGATCTACCGTTGATAGTAAGGCTAGAATCCTTATATTTGTAGGGGAAATATGGCGTCTTGACAGTTAATTTGAGGTTAAGTTGTGTGACAATGATGGTAAGATATTACCTGATTAACGGGTGGGGAGAATGGGGGAAAATGCACGAGGTAGAAAGGCTTAAAGAGAATGATAGCCTTTCAATTTTATCTTGATATGAATACTATTAATATTAAATGTTTATGTTGAAAAGGAGACTTAAAGATAAATAAAAACATTGTCCTGCTAGTTTCTGTGTAATGTGGGATATTATTTTAGAATAGTTTAATGTCGGATATTTGGTCTTGAGACCTGTATGAGAGTATAGAGTGGGTTGCTAACTAATCAGGTTTAATAATAAGGTTTAAATTAGACTATTTAAGCTTGGAGTCTACTGAAAAGGTATATTATTATTATTATTATTATTATTATTATTATTATTATTATTATTATTATTATTATTATTATTAGCACCGCGTCTTACTACCCGTTCGGGTTATACGCACTTACGCTAATGTGTAATGGTAGGGTGATTGTCAGATGAAATGGAGGACCTACAGTTTAACGTGGAATCCGAACCACGGTGGAGGCCTGGCATTCCTCACATTCACAAGTTGTGATTAATTCACATCTTGTCAGAGGTGAAGGAAGGGTTTGGCATTCGAAAAGGTATAAACTGTGTTTACAGTGTTTGGGGCTTACTAAAAGCGTTAATAAAATGGAATGAAATGAAGACCTAATGAAAATCATAACTAAATGAATAGATTCTAGGATTTTCTGAAAACTTACAAAATTGACTATGGATTTAGTTGGGATATCTGGGTACTGAGCTTACGACTATAGTTTAAACTAGATGGATAGTAATTGGGAGCTAATGAAAAACCTCACGTTTTTTTCATTACTCAAAAGGTTTAAGGGCTCTGACTAAATGAAGGGAAATATCATCACTCTGATTTATGATCAGAATGGCATTAATTAATAATCAAAACTACTAAGTAAATCCTTAGTTATCTTATAATCGTATTTTGTGACCCTCTAAAAAATTGACTTTATTTGGTTGAAGAACGCTAAATTTATGTTTCTAACCATTTACTTTGATCTCTGAACTTGTAAAAGCCATGTGAAACGTACTTAAAATTAGCTTGTTTCCCCTTTTTTATGTCTTTTTAACATTATAAAACTTTAAAGGTAAGGTTTTTAACACTTTATGGATCTTTCCTCCCTAGTAACGAGTGAGCCATATTATTTTAAAATGAAAAACAATTTCTAATATATTGCGGGATTTCTGAACGTATGAAACACGCATCTGCGCGCCTATAGACGGCCCCCTTAAAGCGAGTTAAAACATTTAGGAGACTTTTAATAATGCCATAGTTTGGTACGTATTGAAGCTACTAAAAAGTTTAAAGTATATAATACTAACAAGCGACGTGGTGTCTAATACAGTGGCGGCTCTATAATAAGGCGAACTACTGCAGTTGACCGAATATTTCCCCGCGTCTTCAGGGGCCCCGCGCCGTTATTAGGTAATAAGTTTACAATGCAACATGAAATCAACGAAAATTATTATTTTTAATAGATAAATGTTGCAATTATTGGCTAGTTTACCTAGTTGATTCGTGTTTTTTTGTTTGTTACTGAAAGAGGAGCCATTGTGATCGTGGAGAAAAATATCTAATTCTTGGTTTAGAAGTTCAATGGTTCCAAGAGTTAGAATATTGTATTTTCTCATCTGGTACGTATGGATGTGTGTGTTTAAAAGCAAACAAATAACTGTTCACATTTTTAACTCTAATTACTTGAAATATTAAACTTTTCTTTAAGGAATCAAAGTACCAATGAATTGGCACAGATTTATTTTAATTTTAGTAGTCATGTTAGTTGTATAGAAGAAATAAGTATTTGTCTTTATACACCGTAAATCATGGCTACACCTTCAAAATAGCACGCGTAGTAATTCAACATATATAATATTCTAGCGCCTCTCGAGTTAGTCTCTTACGCCTGGCGTCGCGTCGCTTATTCACTCGTGGCGCTACTATATTCGGTGCGTCTCGTCTCGCATAAATTTAGCGAACTTTATTTAGTTTTATCATTGATACCACCCGTATAATTATTATCTTTACGTAAATTCTATGTATAATACTTATTTAAGCATTCAGTTACACAGTATTTTATTAATTAATATAAAAGTAAAATTAATTTTTCTGTAAGCATGTAGTTTCTTCATTTCAACTTTTTTCAAAAATCAATGTAAAAGTCCTTAAACATTCTATTGTATTTCCCACACCAAAGTTTTGAGGTTACGTTGCTAATTTGTTATTTTCCTCTGATTTCGGATAGCCCCGACGATAGAATGTGGTGTAAAATATAATGCTACGTTTTAAAATTAAAATAAAATCGATCTCAGAAACCTTTTTGGATAAGAATACGTTAAAAAATAATAAAAGCTTTGCAATCTTCTATTCGATTCTAATCTCTGGATCAAAATCAGAAATTAAATTTAGTGTAAACAACAATAAATACTGGATAACACTGTTGGCAATTGTCATAGCAACCCATCTCCTATAAGAAAAAAAAATCACTGTCCATAGTTATAGATTGAAAATATTGTAGAGCAATTAAATTTCTTCGTCAAGTATTTTATGATCTTCTTTTGTTCAAACAATACGAAGAGGTGCAGATGTAGACATTTCACAAGTGACGTGTCTTTAAGAAAATAGTTGGGTCACAAACATACAAAAAAATCCCTCAGCTGTATTTCAAGCATGCCCTTTGAACCTATGCTACACCACATGTAGTAATTCTATAGAACTTTTTGTTTGTTTTAATCTAAAGCAATGTCAGTACGTTAGCGGGAGAAAATTACAACAGAAAAAAAAACATAATGATAAAAAGTAAAAAAATAAAAAACTAATGACGAAACGGAAACGAAATAAGAACTTAACTAATATCATATGCACGTATGAGAGGTGTATAAGAAGAAATGTAAGGTAACAAAGTAAGAGTGTAAAAAGAAAGAAGATAGGAAAGGAAAGGTGTAACACAATGTGCGGTGCGTAAAACGTGTTGTAGTAACAATGAGGCAAGGCAAGGAATAGCAGCATCTGCCCCAACTCTAGTCCCCCCTTCCATCCCTGACCCGGACCATTGAGGGGTTTTTTTAGAAGCTGGCTCACAGGTACGCCACCTTTTCAGTCCGGGACACAGCTGCTCTGTGGAGGAGTCGGGAGTATCGGGTTTGAAACCCGGCCGCTGTTTGGGGAAATAGCCCCACGCGTTGAGTCCGATAACATAATCTCCAAACGGTTGTGTGGTCCGCCAACTAAGATGAGGGTCTCGGAGGAGTGCTGTAGATATACAATCATTAAAGTAGACTATATTACTTTTCGATACTTGTAAATTAACCCTCCGTGGGTTTATTTTGTCACTGAGTCTTACTACCCGTTCGGTCTTTACGCATATCTAATAACTTCGCTAATGTGTTAAGAGTGAGGAAGGTTAAATTTAGAGGAAGTGTACTCACATAAGCGTGGAGGGAGAGTAGAAGACCTCAGTACGCTCAATTTGGATTCGAACCTTGACCTCTCCATGTTCAGCCCTCAAGTATATTCCTAGAGTGAGGCCTCAGGGCTTGGAACATGCTATCACCGAATTTGTCCGCAGATCCTTATATTTGTCCAAAACTTGAGGTAGGATTAATATATTTAGTAGCCTGCTCAGACATTTAAAAAAAAGCTCCTAAATACTTCTTGTAGATTATAATCAATATTTTTACACGCAAATATTTATTAAAATCGTTGCATAAATGATGTCTGTCGAAACTCTATTTTAATATTCTATAAAAGTTTTTTCACCTCATGTATAAAGTATGAGTCTCGTCTAGGCTAGTTTCCCTGTGATCAGGTTTGAATCCCGGTCGGATGTACTAAGGTGGTTTTGCCTAAATTATTTACTACTCTCACTCACGCAAATGTGGAATCACTCCCTTTACATTTAACTTTATTCCATCCTCACAAGAAATACAATTGTTTTAAAGGTATTTAAGGGTGCCGCTGAACGGAGCGTTAAGACGCGTTGCAGTCGTTTAAATACCACGTTATTTAAGATATGGTTTGTAATCCTAAAATATTTTTACTTCCAAAATAGAGGTAAGGGGTGTCATTACGCCCTTTCATGATTAAACATCTTACATTTCAAGATTTATAGTTTAGAAAAAACGTGAACCAGTGAAATTATCTCATTTTTAGCGACATTTCACGCGTAATATAGCATTTCTGATACACAAGTAAATGGTAAGAAACATATATCTAGTCCTCAAAGAAATAAAGTCAATTTTTATCAAGTGCACATAATAAAGGTTTCAGATAGTTAATGATTGTATTAGTGGTTACGAAGCTTCATAGCTGCTATTCTAATAATAAATACCTTGGTGCCCTTAAACTTTTTAAGCAATCACAAAAGACTATTAATCCAAACTAAGCTTTAACACTATTTACAAAAACATTATCGCTAGCCCAGTTAAACTTCTGTCGTAAGCTCAAAGCTAAAATATCCCAATCAAAGCATTTTAATGTCTCAATATTACATAGTCAGTTTGGTAAGTTTTCGGCAAATACGAAAATCTAACATAATTATGTATTTAATTAGGTGTTAATCTCAGATATCTTCTTTTTATACTTTTATACTCAGAGCTATACACAATCAGAGCCATGGACACTCAATATGCACCACAATACTTACCCCAGCTACCACAATTAGACTCATCACAAACACTGAAAGATTACCCTGGGTAAGAGACGAACCAGGATAGACCAGTGGTTTAGCATTGGCGTGCTAAGTAACAGCTCCGGGTTCAATTCCCATGTCCAAGTTGTCATTTTTCACTTTATTGGATTTTATTCCAGTATCAGGACTGATCCTGTAGACATCCATCTTGTATCAATTTGTGAAATGAAATAATTACGGATTGTTTTAATCGTTATGATGCTTCAGAGCCACCATTCACATAAGAAATATTACAATCTGAGGATACTTTCTAACAAGTAGGTGGCGCCCTTAAGATTTTAACACAACCATTCAAACATTCACTAGACTATAATGTAATTTACGTTTTAAAATAATGGCAATAATTTGTTAAAACCTATAACATATTTATTAACATATTCAAGCAAGCGTATCTTGGAACAAGGTAACATACACCCTGAAAGGTATCAGCCACTCCTCGACAGATTACACTATGGTCCTATCTTATAAGCTGTACCATAGTAGAAAGTGCAAGGTCTTACAGGGTAAATGGAGTGTATATTAGTTGAGAATTTCTTGCAATGTACAGTAAATCCTTTATATAGTCTATGGTGGTATAAAGGATACAGTTGTGTATCGTGGAAGATTGCCAGGGTAAGCAGAGTTAGCACTAAACGTACCCGTGAATGTTCTCATCACTAAGTAGAATACTCAATGGCAAGAAACCAACGAAAATACATCCCTATGTAGAGCAGAAACTATGTACTATTGATCAAATAGGAGATACAAGTAGGAGGAAATATCACAGGTACAGTTTAAACACACTCCACTAACCCTGGAAACACTCCAAGCCACGCCACTGGAAGGGGAGGACTGTTACCACCCCTTTACACCGCTGTGCCGTAATTACTGGCTCTAAATGTAGGTATCGGGTAGCGCGCGCCATCTGCTGAACATTCAGGCAACAAGTGTCTGGAAAAACACGTCTGTCGGTATTGTGGTGCTCTGTGGTTCGATCCTCTTCGACGATAACTCCCCTTAATACCACGTCATTACGATTGAACCGATTAAAAAACACACACAATAAAACTACTTCATTTATCTTGGTAATTGTGGTATTTATAGGTCTTTATAAAGCTGACTTATATTTCCCTTACGATCTAATATCCCCCTCTATTAAAAAAATAAATAAGAAAACCACCCCATTAAGTTTAAAACTTACATCCTAGCTTCTTGTAGAAATTGCACTATTAAGAGGAAACAAATTTCAAACATAACATTGCTATTGCAAAGCAACAGAACATATGTTCAATATAAAGTTAGTTAACCAGAATATAATGTTCCTTGTGTCTATATTTAACCTCTTACTCTTACTTAATGAGCAGCATTTTAGTCCCAACCCCACGCAATATGAAATCTCTATTCCATTTATGGATTTTCAACTTTTCTCCAGCTGATTTTTAGTAGTATTTAATTTATTTACGTTTCAACATCCTTTTATTTGCGTTCTTAAGTTAATTAGTATATTTTGGGACTATCCTAAATAGGCCTAGTCAGTAATATGCGTAGCAACAAAATTAGACTTGTGCACATTTATTTGTGGTTTCAGGTACTGTACATAAAACTGGGCTGTAAGCGCTTGAGAGTTAATATTATATTGGTGTGTAACCAATAGTACTTTTCCTCTTTGCTTGATATTTTTACTCAATATTTGAACAACAACTACTCGTGATTGAGTGGTAGATTAGAGATCCCCTGGTAAAGTGGTAAAGTTGGAAAATAAATAATCTATAGCATTGGTATTCAACCTCTTTTGCTTACGTACCCCTTAATATCATTTATTTTAAACTTTTTACCCCCAAATTTGTCGATGCATAATCCAAGTTATACATATTTTATAATCTACAAGATATAAAATAGATAAAATAATTAAATTAATTACATCCAAAATAATGTATTAAATAATAAGTTTTGATTTATATATATAATTATATGAAAAAATATTAAATTGTAATTAGCTCACTAAGGTTGAATCCCATTGCCCTACAGTGATTATCAAACTGTGGGGTGTGATCTCTAAGGAGAGAGTGGTGGGGGGCGGGAGGCGTGATAGTTGCTAAAAGGGAGCAAACTACATTTTTCGGACACTAAACTATTATTTTAAACTTGACCTAACATAAGAAAAAAAATGTTGACTGTAAGAGAGCAATAAGTTTAGTGAAAACAACATTTCAATTAGACCCATATTTTAATTTAATTATTATAATTATTTTGAAAGTTATACCAAAATACCATTTGCAATTATCTATTTGTGTGAAACTGTACGTTAAACTCTGGCAGCTATGAAGAATAAACTAAATATAGTGCAAGACCAGATGTCACCAAAGAACTCAACGTTTTAGTAAACATGGCATTCAGAAACAAGCATACTATCCATCAATACTGAGAAAAGTTATACCAGCAAACATTAAACAGGTGTTTAATTAAAAATTAAAGGAAATAGTAAATGAAATTTAAAAAATGTGCTATAAATGCTGATGTTTAAAGGTTAGTGTCCACGGTGAGAGTTTTTACTCTCGAGAGCAACTCTCGTGGACACACTGCTGAGAGTTAAATAGCGGTAACTAGCGGAGAGCTGGGTTTACTCGCGGAGAGTTGCCGTCTGTCACGTGGACACACCCTACACGACCTCTCAGAGAGCTACTTGCAGCGAAAGCTCCTCGAGAGTACTCTCCTCTTTTGTGCAGACGTTGTTCACCGAAATGTCTAGACGTACATGAACGCATTTGGAAATCGTGAGGTTGATTGAAATGTACGAATGTAGGCCTACATTGTGGGATTGCCGGTGTACAGATTACAAAAATAGAGATAAAAAGATTGTTGCCATGAAGGAAATTGCAGCAGTATTTTTAACTTTAACTGAAGAGATACCACAAAAAAATACATAACCTAAGAAACCAGGCAAGTAAAAAATATAAATTAGGCAGGCTGGAATTAAATAAATGTAAACATCCTTTGTATGTGTTTTAATTTACTCTAGGTCTCTCAAGAACTACAGAAACTTAGGAAAAGGAAAAGCAGCAGCGCAGGAGATGAAGCAGCCTCCAAATAGCCGTATATACAATGACCCGGTAGAACCATAACATAATTTATAAATTAGTTAATTCTATTTATTTATTATGGTAGTGGCAATGAAACATTCCTTTGGCACAGGCACAAGTAATATGAATATGTGTTCACTAAAAAGCTCATGCAACCATGTATTTTACAAAAACATACACACGTGTGGTTTCATTCAACTACACTAGTTTACACGATAAAAGTTTAATTTAATAATAATAATTTGTTGAAGTAGCATATATCCAGAACACCTTTCTCACAGTCGTATCTCAAACATGTCTGTGTTGCTAGATCACTTCATCTTGGGGTGTCATGAAGTAGTTTGTCAGCTCCTCTCTTACTTCTTGTTCTGCTGGAGAAGAAGGTACTCCTCGTCACTGTAGTGAGAACCAGGTGGATGTGGGAGCATACTCCTCACGCCACTCACCGGGCTGAATGTTGTGGTCGTCTGAAACCTCTGTGTCGACAGATCCCCTATATAGTGTTGTCAATTTCGGGTTACTAGGAAGTTGTGTAGTGCACAACACGCAAGCACAACCTACTCAGCTACACTTGGCTGTAAGCTCATTGCCTTCCTTAAGATTCGAAACCTCTGAGCTGCAATTCCGAAGCAGTTTTCTACAATCCTACTTGCCCTGGAAAGGCGGTAATTGAAAATCATTTCATTAGCTGGAAGGTCTCTATAGGGATATGGTTTCATGAGGAAAGTCCGTAAAGGAAATGCGTCGTCAGCCACACGGTAGTAAGGGATTTCTTTATTTCTACCAGAGAGGCATTTGGGCTCAGGTAGCTCGAGTTGGTTGGCCTCCAATGCTTGGCCTAGTGTGGGACGATTGAAAACCCCTCTATCAGATACCCGTCCATTGTAACCCACGTCTATATAAATGAACCTGTAATTGGCATCGACAACCGCTAATGTTATGTGACGATTTGTAATTGTAGTAGTAGCTGTCACTGTTATTGGGGCCTTGGAGCACATCCAAAGCTCCCAAACAATGAAGAAAGTTCCATCGATGTTCGAAACCGCTGGCAATTTCAAGCCATTTTGCCGGGGTTACAGGAAACTGTGGAGGGAAACACTTCAGTTACTTGCAACGTCAATATTACACAAGCAGTGGCGTAGGAACGGATAGGGTAGGGGGTTCCACCGGTACAAAATCTATAGGTGGTGTACAGGATAGCCCTTGTACCACGGTCAATTGGAACATTATTTTTTTCTGGGCACAAAATAAAAATAAGTTTGGTGTTACTGAGTCCCTATGAACGTCTGAATTGTGTTTGACTGGGCTACCATGTGGCATCCGGCACTTTTAATTAAGTCGGGCGAACTGCAGATTTTTACATGAAAGGGAATAAAGTTGTATTTTAGTTGAAATGTTCTGAATATGTAATGTGTGCGCGAGTATTTATAACTATCACTGAATGTTGGGCACTTGTATTGGGCTTGTTGTAGACCTATTCCAATGTAGATTCATTCTTCGTTCAGGCAATTTTTTTCATGCCAGCTGTTTCCTTGGTGAATGCACTACGTTTTCACCTGTTATTACAATCAATGTTAAGCTGGCCAAACGGCGCCCTTAAAACACATGTCAGATTCACCGTGTTGAGGCTCTGTATTTACTTGATTCGGCTAAAATCAGTGGTTTTTATAATGTCAAAAATAATTTCCAACAATACCTCTGTCTCTACCTGCTATCGTTTCTCGGTACACTCCACAAATCAGAATCGTTCCTACGCCACTGAACACAACTACCTCTTTGTGGGAGTGTTGTTGCCATATTGTATAGTTCAGCCCCGCCCCCAGTATATCATGCAGTCCTTTGGGATAAATTTTGTAGTTAGGGGGTGGGGTCAAGTTTTTACATAGTCCCAAAGTTTTTTTTACATATGTGTGCGGAAAGACAACCAAGTCCTGTATGGGTATACTTTCCTTTATATGCCATTTTAAACTTTTTTCTATAATAATAACAACTATATTTTGAGGGCAATGCTCCCCCCCTCCTTTTTACCGACGGGACCTATGTGATACATAACACGATTTCCTTGTAAATTCTACTGCTAAACATTACTCTACGCAATCAATTATCACATACCAATACAAATTCCTCCTGTTCACAGGCTGTTCCTGAAAGGAAACTGTCATAGACGTGGACAATGGCGAGCTCGGTACAGAAATCACTGAGGGTATCCAATCAGATAAACCTGGTACTTTCTACCAGGACAGTACTGAGGGTACCACATCAGATAAACCTGGTACTTCCTGCCAGGACAGTACTGAGGGTACCACATCAGATAAACCTGGTACTTCCTGCCAGGACAGTACTGAGGATACCACATCAGATAAGCCTGGTACTTCCTGCCAGGACAGTACTGAGGATACCACATCAGATAAACCTGGTACTTCCTGCCAGGACAGTACTGCACCACAGGTAAAAAGGAGGAAGGAAACTGAATAAGCAGATGCTGAGCTCAATAAATCTATTATGGCGGCTGGTAATAAGTTGCAACAGTCTACGGATCAGTACGAAACTTTCGGCGAGTACGTAGCGATGGAGTTGCGTCATATGAGAGTTGACGCCAATAGAAGGCGCCCTATGAGCAAGATTCGACGGGCCATAGCTGACGCCATAGACCAAGAAGAAGGCTTTCTCGTGAGTACTGCTACCTCCTCTGGGGTCACACGTTCAGTGGAGGTTGTGTCTCAAGATACGGAGTTTGCGTGTACCAAATTGGATTTCAGTCAACAGTGATGTATAGACAGGTAATTTTATGCCACTTAATAAAATGGTGAGTCAGGCAACAGAGAAAAATAAAACACAGCTCCAACAAAGTCTTCTTTTAGTACTGTGAACAACATTTCATAAACCTCCTTCACAATTCTACCAATTATACAAACAGGTATGTGGAACAAGTACTGTAGACTACTGTAGGTATCGCCTGGAAAATAAATAAATAAAACCGTTCAGGTATAGGAGACTACTGTGTGTGACAGGTTAAAGTAACTACCACTATTCCAGGTAAAAAAACTATTGCAAAACTGTACCTATGTCTTCAATTTACATACCTGATGCAAGAAACCTTAGTGTGACCAAAAGGCGGTCCTTAACTCTTATAACGTTTCTCATAATGGTGTCTTGTTTGGTCAGCATAGGTGCCAGCTTCTGAATTAAATAGTCCATATCGCCAGCTCCCATTCGGGTAGAGTTGCGGAACTGGCCCACGTCTTCCATAATTAGTTCTTGGGATAAAGTGTTACAAGCCCCTAACGCATCTCGCCCTTTTATCCATTCCCTCACCCAACTCTTTCTTGTTACCTTCCTCCCTTTTCCTTTTTCTTCTCTCCACAAGTAGAGCCAACAACGCTGCAGCGGCTGTCCTCTTCCGATTTCCATGCATGACTGGCCGCCAATTCGTGGCTCTGGGCTCACGCGACGTGGACACGATCCTGAGAGTTACTCGCTCGCAAACAGGACTCGCAGTACTGTCTGAGAGTGAGCTCA
This sequence comes from Timema genevievae, assembly GCA_902155825.1. Classification (NCBI taxonomy): domain Eukaryota; kingdom Metazoa; phylum Arthropoda; class Insecta; order Phasmatodea; family Timematidae; genus Timema; species Timema genevievae. Next base: position 30,109 of record CABFWO010004904.1, read on the forward strand.
CGATGGTAGATTATCTCCATGTGAACACGACACTGCAAGTCACTTGCGACCATTGTATCGACTCTCGAGAGCCATTACTCTCACCGTGGACACTGACCTTAAGAGCTATTATTATTATTATTATTTTATTCCTTATAAAATATTAAAATATACTTAAATGCATGCGAGAAAATATTCATACTTTATTAGTATTATTTATCAGCGCGTCTTACTACCCGTTTGGGTTATACGCTTAATTACTAATTACACTAATGGATTAGGAATTGGGAAGGTTGAATTTAAATAAAGTAAAGCCGCATTTGCGTGGAGGGAGAGTGGAAAACCATTTAGGAAAAACCACCCCTAGTTCACCCGACCGAGATTCGAACCTCGATCTCCCCGTCCTCGGTGGTCTGGCTCAACACGACTGGCGCGTTAGCCAACTATGCCACCGAGGCGGCTAATATGCATACTTAACGTACCAAATATTTGTATTGATGTCAAACTACGTTGAAGGGGTGAGAGGTGAGGGGGGGGGACTTCCTCATGTAGATGTAAAAGGGGTCACAGAGGTAAAATGTTTGAGAAGCGCTGCTCTAGAAGACTCTGATTTGAGCCCAGATGGTACATTTATATAGTTTAATATTCAGATAGCCTATATGGGCTATTTATTTCCAAAGTTTGTTATTTAGATTAGGTTTGTTGTTAATGGTTAGGTTATTTTGCAATCTTTGGGTTGGTTTAATCTTGTGTTAAGAAAGTTTTCTTTAACCACCACAGTTAACTCAGGAACTCTCAAAGCTTACAGAACTATTTCTAATAATGTTCATGTTTATTTGGTAAGGAGTAATAATAATTGATAGTAAGGTTATATATTCTTGTTTATTATTTTTATTCCCTTCTCTTTATTTTATATATGTTTAAGTTTTTCTTCTATGACATATATAAAATAAGGAGAAGGGAATGAAAATAATAAACAAGAATATATAAACTTACTATCGGTTACAGAATTATGTTTTCAAACATGAGATGCACAGTGTTTAAGGCGGCGTTTAAGGTTATAGAATAAGGTGGCAATTAATCCGGAATGGTTCTAGAACCAAGACTTATGCCCCGGACTGATTTTCTTCCCGATTGGGCACATAAATGAACGCAATTTGATTTTTCTTAGATAATACATTTTTTTCAGTCAAGTCAGTAGTTGAAAGGTTTAAATGTAAAATGGAGCAACAATTCAAGACATTTTAGTCAACTACGAGTATTTATAGCTCATTTTGACTTTTTTTAAATCAACTTTTAGCTCATACTGTACACGGTCTGATATATCTTATGGTTCAAATAGTGAGTCTTACTTGGTTGTTTCTGAGTATTATAAAAATAACTTGAAAATTAAATTTCAACTTTAAGTTGGAGATGCAAGTAACGCGATAAAATTAAACTTTAGGTTTTTACTGAAGAAATATTTGATCTATCCTGTCTAAAAAATATTTTGCTACAAAAATTGCAAAAACACTGGAATTTTCTCACGCTCCCGTCATTCCAACCTTAAAAGCGATTCCTGCATTATATTTAAATTTTAATTGGCCGCCATTTGGATGGTTTCTAATTTAGTACCTATCATAACTACGACTAGCGCTGATAACAATGTCGAAATTATATGCAAGAAATATATAGGTCTATTTCTTATCGCTCCTGTATATTGTTTAGTTCTCTACGTTCATGTAGCGTACCCAATCACAGCATGGATAAGGAATAGAACTATATCTTTCATATATCATTTTTTTTCATAGACACTGCCAAGCAACGCAAATATATAAAATATGATTAGTGAGTTGACAACTATCTGCTTCGACTATAGTCAGGGATTTAAAGTGGCTGTCCCCTAAAATGTCAAGAAAAGAATGTCAACTTTTCTAGAAACCTATCCTGAGCTCCAACGGATGGCAATAGGGGGTGGGGATGGGGGGGTGCGGCCAGTCACCTTGCAACGTCTTCCCCAAGAACATACTCCAAGGCGGATGTGTTGTCCGCGGGTAATATGGCGTCCAAGTGTTCTGGTCGGTGGTGAGGGCGGCTGTAGATGTGTGTGCAAACAAGCGTCACATCCGCTCTTAACCCCGTGGCTAGTACGAGCCCGGCACACTTCAGTAATCAGACGGTAACCAACCGTCATCTTCAGGGGTGACACACACCTCCCGTGGGGCCCTGCGATCATCCCTGAGGTCCCACTGATACACACTACTCGTGGGACTACGTAGGGCCCTACAATCATCCCTAAGGTCCCACTGATACACACTACTCGTGGGGCTTCGTAGGACCCCACGATCGTCCCTGAGGTCCCACTGATACATACTACTCGTGGGGCTATGTAGGATCCCATGATCGTCCCTTAGGTCCCACTGATACACATTACTTGTGGGGATATTTTAGGCACTCTGATAGCTTTAAGCACCCAATGAGGCTCTGTACACTAGCACACACAAATACTTTACAAAATAGGTCCCAGACATGCATGTGTTGGGCACCTCACCTACTTACGACAATATTAAATCAAATATTAAGAACGTTCTTTATTCCCTTTTATTCAAAAATTTATTTTATAAAAAATGCGAGAAAAGTATAATTTAATTATTAAGTTAACTTAGTTCCACCATTCACCCAAATAGCCATCCCGACCAATCCTCTGATAGAAAGTCTCATGTCTGTGTTTGAGTGTCATGAGTTCCCTGCAGTCAGGTTGTCACTCTCCATGGACGTTATCAAATAGAACCAATGATGATCCAAGGTAAGATTCTTTGACAGAATTCACTATGTAATTTCACACGAGTGCCACTTGTGCTTTTATTGCGAGATTTGTGTGTGATTGAAACATATGTTCAAACATCGCCAAAGAGCAAAATGGCCTTCAGGTAAACCTTTATTACTCTTACATAAACTCTCATATCAGGTCTTGAAATTTAGTTCTTTCAGAGACATAAGATAACGTTTATTAATATATTCTTTAATTGGAATTCCAATAAAGTGGTTTTAATTGATTAACACCTGCTCAATGTGAAAGTGTTCAGAATTGTCACCGAAGACTAGGAATTTTGTCAAAGAAATATCAACCTTCATATTTTAACATAAATAGGAAATGGGAGGAAATACCTTTCGGATAGTATTATCCAATTATTTTAAAAAAATCTGTTTCAATATTTAAAGTTTTACACTATGACGCTTGAAAATAAATTTAAAGTAGTTATACTGATGAAATAACTCTCACTTAGTTTTAAAGTGATGTTCCTGAATGTAGCTCAACAATCCATACGCAAAATATTTCAATTAATTATTTATGTTCATGGTTCTTCTAAGGATGTGAGGTAACATACTATTATTGTAACCTGCATGCTACAAAATTGTATTTAACATATTTTTAAACGAGATTGGCTTCATATGCTGAGAAAATAATTAGGGATCATCAGTGTGAGTCTCGACGAAAGAGAACAACAACGGATCAGATTTCTACTATTCAGTAAATATTAGAAAAAAGTGGGAACACAAAATGAGGGTACATCAACTAAACATACATTTTAGAAAGGACTATGATTCAAACAAAAAACCAATCATATGAAATTTTAGTTAAGTTTGGGATATCCAAAAAACTTGTCGATCTAGTTGAGGTATGGTTTAAAGATACGTATGGCAGGGTACGGGTTGGATGTTACTAATCAGATTCTTTCGAAATAGATAATGAGTTGACGCAAGGAAATACACTTTCCCCATTACTTTATAATCTAACCTTAGAGTATACGATTAGGTTAATGCAAGAAAGTAGGGATGAGTTGATATAAAACGGTACAAGGCAGCTATTAGGATACTCAGAGGATTTAGCTTTGTTGTGCAATAGTAAGGAAGATGCGGCAAGAAATGTAGATATTTTATTAGAGGCTAGTAAGTGGAAGTGAACGCTGGAAAGATTAAACATATGATCACAGAGAGAACACAGATTGGGGACGACAATTTAGAGATTACTCCAAATAATATATAATTTAAAAGTTTATTGAATTTAAATATTTAGGAACAATTTAAAATATCAATAAAGATATTAGAGTGAAAATTAGGAAAATAATACAGTCTGGAAATGCATGCCCTAACTAGCTCAGTAAGTTGTCATCTCACCTCTTTCAAGGAATGTAAATCACAGAATATTATATAAAACAATAATTTTACCGGTGGTTCTCTATGGGTGTGAAATGTGGTCTCTTACCTTACATGACAAAAATAAATTTAGGGTGTTTGAAAACAAAGTTATTAGAAATAAATTTGGTCTAATAAGGGAGGACGATACTGGTAAGTGTAGGTGGTTACATAATAATGAGTTACATACCCTGTACTAATCACAAGATGTTGTTAGGATAATCGAGTCTCATAGATTACAGTGGGCAGGGCATGCAGTGCCAATCGGAGATTCTAGAACCTTGTTCAGGGTACTGACTGGCAAATCCAATGGGAAGAAGCCATTGTGAAGACTTAGACTCAGATGGGAGGTTAAGTCCATCTTTTATGGCACATTTATTCCTGCCCACAAATAAATTCTAGCAATGTTTTAATATATTTCTCAAGAAAAATAAGTTTCGAATGTGTGTTTTACCGTGTGGTTTGTAATAGTCATTGATTTCTAATATTAAATTTGAGAAATGATTTGAAATACAGTAGCAAGAATATATTAATATGACATATATAAAATGAAATATTGTTTAAGTTCATAAAATACCAAAGTATTTACTGCGGATAGTAATAATAATAAAAAAATCTATATCTATTTTGCCAACTTTGATACTATTTGTAAAAACTGACAGCGTTGGATCCAATTACCTGGCGTATGAATACTTACAAATAGTTTTGGTAGCTTTGGTTGTCAGATACCTGTCATAAAAATTGCAACCACACTGTAGATAATCACAGTGTTGCTGTGATTGCTTTAATAAGGACGGGGTTTGATACCAGCAATTAACAAGAAGGAATTATTCTCAATAAGTTGGTGTATGTAGGCCCCTATATCCTCCAAGACAATATCTGTATACTTTCTATGATTCGTTTTATTTAAGATGTATGAATTGAAAGACATGTGGACCAAATGTCAGGCTCATCAAATCTGACTATTTGGTGATGGGAAGGTCAGGTTCGACTCCCAACCTGGTGTATTGAGGGTGGTTTTTCATACATAAAACGTGATGGGTAAAATAACTTATAGACTAAACTGCTATAAACTTAAGAGTTAAGTGGACATATAAAAATATTAGTAAGTAAGTAATTAAAATAATACATTTATTTACAGAGTATGATTTTAACACGCCACCTAAAAGTGTAAAAGTCAGTTCTCACGTGTCACTTTCAATGATTCATTGAAAATGAATACAAAATAAACGTCAGAACACTCATATCACTAGACTGAATCATTATTTAAAGCATTCATTAAGAGTAACAAGAGAGTATAACGTCCCTCATTTTTAATGATCATCATTGAGAAATAATAATAGTAATAATAATAATAATAATAATAATAATAATAATAATAATAGTGAGAACGTGTACAAGAATTATTGAAATAATTTTTATTTACTGTAAAAGTTTACTTAAATTCAAGGTTACACTGCAACACTTGTAACCACTTGAGACCTTGTATTGGATTTAATCCTCAATAATTCATTTCCGTTTCTTTTATTTAATATATTTTCTAACTCACGCGATAACTGCACACATATTTCACGAACCGCAGCTCGAACTGTCTTTCTACGCGGTGCTATTTAAATAAATGACACGGTAGTTGATCAGTCTTATCATGATCGTCATGATACACGTGAATACATTTTTCATTTTCATTTTTATGAAAAATAATAATCATCGGAAATGATTCATTGATAAATGACACCTGAGAGCTTGCCTTAACCAAGATTGGATAAAAGTAAGAATTAATTAAAAACATCATCTTCATTTAAACCAGATTTAGATAGACCTGCTGATGGCTTTTCATATAAATTAAGCTCCGGAGTTGTCTGAAAGTGCCACAGTTATCGTTAAGAAGGTGTGCCCTTGTTGGGCACCCCTCTTTTAAGTGTGTGGTAAGAGAGTGAGTGCCTCAGCGGTGCGCGACCGGCACGCGATCAACCACCAGAACAAACAACACTGTAGAGGACACTCCACTAACCATCTTCTTCAAATACCAGCCTTCTTCAAACTGTCCAGTAGGTACCTACCCACAACAATATTCTTAAAAACCATATTCTTCAACACTTACAGTACAGTCCCGGGTTCGATTCCCGTGTCCAGGTGTCATTTTTCAATTTTCAGAACTTACAGTATCTGCCTACATGGATATTATTCAAGATAGCAGCCTTATTTAACATCCAGTATCTACATAAAATAATATTATTTAAGATAGCAACCTTTTTTTTAACACCCAGTATCTACCTAAGAACATCATTTTTAGTGTAATAATTACCCGCTTCGGTGGCCGCATGGTCTAAGGCACTACTCTCCCAATATACTGGGCTTCCGACATTGGAGAGGTAGTGGTTCAATCCCAGTCGGATATACTGACGGTGTTTTTTTTACTAATGATTTCCTCCTATCTCTATCTACAAGCAAATGCGGGTACACTTCCTCTAAATCCAACATTATTTGATAAACAGCTTTCTTTAACATCCAGAACCTACGTACAAACATCTTATTGAAAACAACAGCCGTCTTTAGCTTTTTCATTACCTACATAAAAGCATAATGCTAGTGATCGAACCTGGGACCTATAGAGAGGGCCCTCTGCCCACACTCGTGCCAAAGAGTATCGCACTGATTTGGCAACACCGTCAACACTTGGAGGAACTAACATTCCTAACAACTATGATTATCTCCGTTGTACACAATCATTAATTAACAATGGTAACATTTTTTTTTGTTCGGATTTTTTAAAAAAATTATATTTTTTATTTATACACGTCTTGATCGCAGTTGGTCACAGCAAGCTTTTGGCGAGTTGGAAATCTCAGATTGACATTCATTTACCTTTGTACCCATCAGTTGACATTATACATCGATCCCGGGACCATTGAAGAAAATCAAAGAAAGAGAGAGAGAAGCAGATCTCGAGTGTCGTGCCAGTGCACATACGTGGTAGTCGCGTGGCAGCTGTGGACACGTGTCCAGATGGCACACCAGCAGCTGCGGCAAGCACCTCACAGACCTACGAGCGGGGTGTGGGGAGGACCTTCAAGATGGGCAGCGGCGCCAGGGTTAGTTGTAACACACGAGTAGTGCAGCCCAGCTCATGTGACGTAATAGAGCTGACCAATAGCCTATCATATAGTGGGGTCCTGGTACGAAACAAGGCCTACCATAAAGTAGGGCTCTGGTACGAAACAAGGCCTACCATAAAGTAGGATCCTGGTACGAAATAAGACCTACCATAAAGTAGGGCTCTGGTAAGAAATAAGACCTACCATAAAGTAGGGCTCTGGTAAGAAACAAGGCCTACCATAAAGTAGGGCTCTGGTAATAAATAAGACCTACCATAAAGTAGGGCTCTGGTAAGAAACAAGGCCTACCATACAGTAGGGCTCTGGTAAGAAATAAGACCTACCATAAAGTAGGGCTCTGGTAAGAAACAAGGCCTACCATAAAGTAGGGCTCTGGTAAAGAAATAAGACCTACCATAAAGTAGGGCTCTGGTACGAAACAAGGCCTACCATAAAGTAGGGTTCTGGTACGAAATAAGACCATCCAAAATGCTCTTCCTATTAAAATCCGGGTATGGCCCGTAAGAAGGAAATGTTGATACTAGCTCGACACCTTAGTGTGCACCCCGGTGTGGGAAAAGAGAAATTCAGGTTAAAACCTTCTCCTTCAGACATTTATATTAATCAATATTCTGAATGTGAAAATGCTTAATGAAGAAAATTTAAAGGCTATATAGATTTCAATGTCATCTTAAACATTTCTTAATATATTTTTCATGTAAACAATAGTTCACAAATCGACCCTGGTGGTCCTGGTTGTTAAGTTCTCGCCTCGGGATCCGATGTTCATGGGTTCAATCCCAGCCGGGGTCGACGGAATTTTCTTGAGCGGAGCACAGCTTCCTTCAGAGGGGAAATAAAGCCGTCGGTCTCATGTCAATTGTGGATTGTAAAATAACCCTGGAAGGTATGTGAAAAATACCTTACCAGCACAATTGATAGGCCCTTTCACTCTCGCTCGTTAAAATTCTCGTGTGTTGATATAATCAGTCGGTTTAGCAGGTGCACATTAAATACCTCAAGTAAATAAATACAAGATTTCACAACTATCAAGCTAATGCACCGTTGTTTGCTATAAGATGCAGCTATGCAGTGAGAAATATCCTTGTATGTAACACAGAGCCTTCTCACGTCGAAGGCCGAGAGGCTTGCTACCTATCTGTGACGACAAACACTAACGGCACCTGCCTTAAAGTTACGGCTGAGGAGATTGTACAGTCTCATTAAACATTCAAGAACAACGGCGATGTGTGTTCAGTCACGTGGATACCCGCATTTAAAAAGAAATCGTACTGGCCTGAAGAATGATAATATGTGGGCCTTTCAAAGCCATTGGGTCACCATCATCAACCGAACTGTTGACGCAACAGTAGTAGACCATTCATTTGAATATAAACACAAACATCGGATTGTTATTAATATTTTTTTAAGGGGCCTTTATCTTAAACTTCTTCTTGCTTTTTAATCACACAAAGCTGTGGTTCCCAAAGTGGTCGATAGGGGGGCGTTGAGAGACCAGGGGGCTACCAGGGACGGCCCAAGATAAATTTTGCGCCTAGGTAGGATTTCTTTTTGGCACCCTCCTGTATAACCGGTGGATGATAATAAAATATGAAAATAATCCCCAAACTTATCAATTTTAATCCAGCCTGCGCGTGGTATGAAAATAGTCCCAAAACCTAACATAGCCTTATCACGCCCAGGTTACTTTAGGTTAATTTGGGGCTCTGTGTGGCACCCCCCTTCGAGCAGATGCCTCAGGCAGCAGCCCCTGGACGTTACTGGGGGTAGCGGGACGCTGGAGGTTGATGGGTATCTTAAACTCCTGTTGAGTGACTCTGAACTAGATTTTGAGGAACTTGTATGGTTTCATCAAGACCAACCATCACATTAAGAATGTATTTAGGTGACCTGGTGGTTTAGGGGTAAGGTGTCAGACTTCCGTGTTGGGGGTCCGGTGTTCAATCCTCGGTCCAGGCACAGATTTATCTGATTGCCAAACCCTTCCTTCACCTCTGACAAGATGTGTATTAATCACAACTTGTGAATGTGTGGAATGCCAGGCCTCCACCGTGGTTCGGATCCTACGTTAACCTGTAGGTCCTCCATTTCATCTCACAATCACCCTACCATTACACATTAGCGTAAGTGCGTATAACCCGAACGGGTAGTAAGACGCGGTGCTAATAATAATAAGAATGTATTTGAGCATTGAGTCAGCAACTAAGACTGATTTGAAGAATTTAAAGGTTGGTATAACCGGATCAAGTTCACCAGTGTTGTCGAATTAACGAAAAATACATCTGTAATTGCGTTTTGAATAACTGTGTCATTAAATTTTTGCTACAATCTATGCTAGTGGGTCGATAAAACTACAATTCGTTATTAAAATACCAAATTTCATCTTAAACGATAAAATGGTTCTGGCTCTAGACGAGATACAAACCCAGACATACGAATCTGCAAAAGCCACTTTTTAAGTTTTAGAGGGTCATTAAACGTCGACATTTATAAAAAAAAATTTTTTAATTTTTTTGACGATCACAAAACTTCTCTCTTTGAATGGGCGAAACAAAGTACAGAGCATTAAATTATGTTGTTATATTTCAATTGTCAAATGTTCTACGGGTGTGAACTATTTCCCATGAACTCGATATCGACCGAGAATAAGTCTAACATAAAACATAGACATATTTAGAGATAAATATCTGGTTTATAAAGATTGAGAATTTCCACAAAATATATATTTAGCACCGCGTCTTACTACCCGTTCGGGTTATACGCTTAAGTACTAATTACACTAATGGGTTAGAAATTGGGAGGGTTGAATTTAGAGGAAGTGAACCCGCATTTGCGTGGAGGGAGAGTGGAAAACCATTTAGGAAAAACCACCCCCAGTTCACCCGACCGAGATTCGAACCTCGATCTCCCCGTCCTCGATGGTCTGGCTCTACACGACTAGCGCGTTAGCCAACTACGCCACCGAGGCGGGTCAACCATAAAGTAATAAACGGATGTTGACATATATATGGTGAATAGTAAACTTATCTTTATATCAAGATTCTAGCGATAGGACTGTGTGCTGCAGTTCAGGTTTCATAGGACGAACCTTTTAGAAAAAAATATATTATTTTTGGTCCAAAATTGATAGCAATATACTATATTCTTAATATTATTCTATACGTATTGATAAACTATTTAAGGTGACAGTCTCAGATCACATTAATTTACCTATAAATACATGAAATTGGATCTAGTATCTTTTATCGATGTCAGATAAGGCCTTTTAAAAAAAGATTGGACTATGCAATTAGTTTAATATACCATATATCTGAATATTATATCTTTAAGTATCCTATTGGTATAATTTTAGAGGCCCAAATACGAATAAAACTGTCATTTGTTTTAAGTTTGAGCATCCTTTGTCTTTGTTGCATGGCTCGCATGAAGATGATAGCTGAAAAAATGGGGGTGTAACTTAGAGGACGTGTATATTATCCACAGATCCATAAAATCCGTTAAAATATAATTTAAATTGTACACTACTTTAATCAACTGTTTCATATTAGATTTTAAAATATCCCATATTTGTTTTGTGGATTAGGTTTTGTAGTGCGCTACCCATAAAATAATGAACATATTTCACAACTAAGCAATTTATTAGCTGTTAGCTTATTACCACGAGATCCCTGGGATTTGAATCCCGACCTCGTTGGCAGTATTTTCCCTAAAATTTGTGTTTATATCCTCTCTCCAGGTGGATGGTGGATACATTTATTTAAACTTTAATACACCATCTCATTCCCATAAATTAGCTAAACTCCCTAAAATGAAGCTACTTTCTTTATATTTGTAAATCAAATAATAACATTATTCATTGAGAAACACTTTTCATTGAAAAAAAAATTGCTTTTACACGCATTGGTGGACACGCGGGCTAAACGTCAAGCTCCTACAGTCTGATTTGCTTGTGGCATGAAATCGGGGTTCTAGCTCTAGTTTCCTGAAATTAATGGTTTCCTACTTTCTTTTCAGGTTATGATTCCTTTAAATTATAGCTTCCTCGCCCCTAACTCATTAGTATAGATAAATAAAGATAATCAACAGCGTAGTAGCAATACTAATAATAATAATAATAATAATAATAATACAAGTGCTTTAGACACGATGAAATACGTAACCATATATCGATTCGGTAAGGTTAGAATCTTGACGATACAATGGAGAAGAAATTAAAACTAATCAAAATAGACTTTTTAATTTATTTTAAATTTATATTTGTACTAAGTCCAAAAAGATATCTATCTTACGGAATCAGAATGACGAGGGGAATGTTGAAGAGATCGCATCACCATTTGGTAGCCGCCTTGAGATGAAGTGAGGAAGAAGATAGAGGAACTAATCACCTTTTATTACCAACTGCTGTAGTCCAAAGTCCCGAGTCCGTAGCACGATCAATGCAGCCAACTCTGCCGTTAAGCATGGGTTGTTCAGTTTGGATCGTACTCAAGGTAAGACGTACAAATAATGGTGACATAATCATCCACTGGTCTGAGAGACCTTGTCTCTTCTGAAGAAAACATGTTCCTGTACAAGTAAACTCCATTTCCTCGCGCGATACTCACATCCGCTGTCTCCACGTGAGCCAAAATTCTCTCTCGGCCAAAACTCAACACCGCGATGGAGAGATGTACACTTAGTAAGAATTATTAAGGAGGGTGTGTAGAACGTGAGTTATGGTCAGTATTTTTATAGTTTTTGTATAAAAACTTTTTTTTTTGGTCAAGAGAAATCTAATAACTCTTCATTACAAACACAGAATTTATTTTTCTTCACAAGGTGATGTCAACATATCTTATATATATCTCTCAAGGGTGTCCTGGAATTTAATGACAACTTTTTATCTTCCTTTAAAATATTTCTCAGCCAATGCCGCTATGTTCATGCCAGATATAATAGAGCTGTTAATTACCATGGAAAGAAAATTAGACTCTATGATTGTACTGGAGCAATATCTCATTTATTATGACCAAAAAACCCGCCTCGGTGGCGTAGTTGGCTATCGCGCTAGTCGTGTTGAGCTCGACCGCCGAGGACGGGGAGATCGAGGTTAGAATCTCGGTCGGGTGAACTGGGGGTGGTTTTCCCTAAATGGTTTTCCACTCTCCCTCCACGCAAATGCGGATTCACTTCCTCTAAATTCAACCTTCCCAATTCCTAATCCATTAGCGTAATTGGTACTTAAGCGTATAATCCGAACGGGTAGTAAGACGCGGGGCTAAGTATTATTATTATTATTGTTATTATTATTATTATTATTATTATTATTATTATTATTATTATTATTATTATTACTAAAAAATTCTTGTCATAAAAACTGCAAAAAAAAAACACTGGCCTTAACTCTCGTCCCCTACATCCTCACCTTAAATTGTTTGATTATTGACCTAAGAATTTTAACACCAATGAAATAAAACTATTCTCCTTGACTTAGCAGATGTTTAAGCACTAGTGTTTGTGAAATAGTTTTCACGCTTTTCTCTTGATTAAGCTCCGAACGGTCACAATGAGTTAATTAATTTAGTGTTTTCATATATTTTATTCAGGCGAATGATTGCATAGTTCTTAAGACTATACCTCCAGGCTCTCCTGCCTTGAGCTAACTTTAAGAGCCCTTCTCGACCCACATAACTTAGGTAAGTAGCACAGCCCGAACCAAACGTCGCATCGTGATGAGTTTATGGTGTATCTCTGGTTTTTAATGATAACGTTCTTAGGAGATATTAAACTAAGGTTTTCTAGATTACATTGATTGTTCCATTTAAATTATTATTTAAATTAAAAAACTTATGAACGGGTCACAAACCATATAAACAATACCACCCGCCTCAGTGTCGTAGTTAGTCAACGTGCTAGTTTCGTGTTGAGCTAGATTGCCAAGGACGTTAAGATCGAGGCTATAATCTCAGTAGGGTGTACTGGGGTGGTTTTTTTCCTAGATGGTTTTCCACTCTACCTCTACACAAATGTGGGTTCACTTCCTCTAAATTCAACCTTCCCCATTCTTCCCTCATTAGCGTAATTAGTACTTAGGCGTATAACCAGAACGGGTAGTAAGATGCGGTGCTAAATAAATAAAAAATGCCCCTTTGGTAAAAAAAATTCAAGGTACCACCAGGTGTCTAAATCAAGACCTCTAGAATGTATTAGTAGTCAAGAAGTCTGACCTTTGGACCAAGAGGCTGGCCACAGTAATAATCATAAAAAAAAGTATGGGTGGATCACAAAATATCATCTCACGAACCGCAATTTCAACATCCCTGGTTTGGACAGACAATTACGTCACCAGAAAGAAAAATAGGCCACAATGTTTAGACCAATTGTCATAGAAAGGGCCTTTTATAAAATATAAACTTTTTTGCAGCCAAAATTGATAGTATTTTACTAGTTTATTAATGTTATTTTACAGGTATTGATGATATTAGTCAAAATTGACAGTTTAGGATCTTTATTTTTTATCACCACGTCTTACTACCTGTTCAGGTTATACACGAGCTGTAGATCGCATGAGCTGACGTATGAATACAAGAATACATTACAGTAGTTCTAGTAGCTTTTCAAGCTGTCAGATAAGGCCCTACTTATGAAAAATCAATTATATTTACATTTTTTTCACCTGTCCTTAATTTGTGAAATTCTGGTAAACCTTTCAGTTAATCTCGACTTTAAAAGTTCGAGTGCAAAGCAAATGTAAATTGTCTTTTAGAATAGATGTTTTTTTTTAAGCCCAGTAAAGGTATGCACTGTCCATTCCTCAGTAACAATTATTCCGCTTCCTGGTCGCCTAACTAAACAGAACGAGACGGTGGACTCGGAAGAGGATGCGAATCTACGGAAGATCCGCCGCGAATGTAAGCGTGAGAGGTGTCCGTAGCGGCATTCTTTCTTCCCATTCGAAACCACACACGCTGGCGAGCAAATATGTTGGCATGCATTTCACTTTCACACACACCCTGACACAGTGTTTCACAATCACAGAACATGAAACATGAAATAATAAAGAATATTTCAACATAACGAGAAAGTTTCAATATAGATAACCTTTGTAATATAACACAAAATTTAAAAAAAATGGACCACTAAGAAGTATTTTGGAATGGTGACACTGAAAGTCCGACAACTTAGCTAAGTAGGCAGACAGCCTACTGACAGAGTTGAAAGGGTCTCGGCATCGATTCTTGGCATGGCCAACAAATATTTCATTGGTTTAATGTTCGTTTCCTCCTTCACAGTAATGAATCAACGCCCTGGGGCTGTATATTGTTTCTGTTCTGAATATAAGCTAGTCTATAAGTCGTGTACTGATATAATCAGTTGGCTCAGAAAGTGTAATTAAAATACCTCGAATTGGAACGGCCCCATGTAGAATACAAGTCGTCCAAAGTGCATTATAACCAGGAAGCCAAAGAATGTTTCAATGTTCGAGAAACAAACACGGGATTAACCCGCAATGGTGGCCTTGTCATCTAAATAGCAGTCTCATATACTCTGGTTTTCCTGTGGCTGGGAGGTCCGTGTTCGAGTCCTAGATGAGTATATTGAGGATAGTTTTTCTTAATAGAGTTCGCAATCTCTCAACGCAAATATGGAAACATTTCCTCTAAATCATACCTTTCTTATCTCTATTACATTAGTGTGACTAATATATATAAATATATTACCCGTATGGCAAGTGAGAAGATGCGGCGAAAAAAAACCACGCGAGTTTAGGACCAAGTTTAAAACTCCTTGCAAAGGGTTAACTATCTTATGTAGCTTGGCTAACGATATTAAAGATATTTCAGACACAAACAGAGCAGTCATCTTTCACAGCCAATGTTGACCAAATGTTTACTTGTAATTAGAGCTAGGATGTCTCAGACACGTCATAGACTCCATTTTAAGCTTTATTTTTAATGATAAGTTTATATCTTCTTGATTATTATTATTATTATTATTGTTTTTATTATCCTTCCTTATTTTATATAAGCTTCAGTCTTCTATTACAACAGCACGTTTCGGTGATGTTACACCATCTTCAGATTTTATTTGTATAAAAATGACTGATTTTAATCCATACTATCGGAGAGTTTGTGAATTTTTGACGTGTTATATGGAAGAATCATTCTGTGGAATGCTCAACAACACCGAACAAGACCGAAGCATATTTTGAGCTGCCTTGTTTGGAAAAATAATAACTTAAAAGCAAACGTTATTTTATATTTTTCAAATAATAGCTAATGAGCAGATGAGCAGCTCTAAACAGTGATTATATTAAACATTTGTGTGAAATATATTTAAATCGTTTATCCGAAATTTTCAGACTTTTTAACTAACGTAAGTTTCGAATATCCATAATTATATTTTTAGAGCCTATTTTAACTTCTTAGGCCATTTTATGTTATATTTTTAAGAGTATACCTGCATGCATACTTCTCGTTTATTCTAGGAGAGGGCATAAACCTCCCAGCCCTAGATATAAAGTTGTAATAAATCAATATAAATCCCTCAATAAAGATATTGTACAGTGTCCAGAGAAGCCGACAGATATATTTTGGCAATTCTGTCTGTCCCTCGCGACAGCAAGTCGTCTCGGTAAATCCACCAAACAAGCGATATTATTATGGAACTGGGAGGGTTTGTAATCTCAGGATGAATGAAGAGCCTTGTTGATTGTTTGAGCACGTGCCATCTATCTATACTTCAATATACCCCCCTCCCCCATACGTCATGAAGATAGGGTGGAAAGGGGAAGGGGGGTCCAGGTGCTTAGGTCGACCTGTTGAACGGAGCACCAACCTGACAGCGCGCATGCGCAGTAGCGCCGATGTCGCGTGCGGCAGCTGTAGCGGACAACCTACCCCTCTGGATTCACCACCTTGCCACCCCCTCCCCTACCCCCAGCTCCACCGATTGCTGGCAGGGTTGTTAACGCTCTAATTACGGGGATTTTTTGGAAACCTCATACGACATACGCCGTTCCTGTGTTACTTATTATGTCGTTAAATCGTTATAACGTTTTTTTAAACAGACGATCAACAATGTAATTACTGTAGTTTACGTATTATGAAAAGGGATGATTTGAGTCAAAATGTTGTCTGCTTTTTAAAATTATAAGTCCCGTTCACTCATTTGATAAACAATGGCGGAGGAAGTATCGTCTTCCATCAATAATAGTGTGATAATTTATTCAGGCATATTTCGTAAGGGTTGAAAATGTAATACGTGATGAGCTAAAGCAGTTAAAGTATAATTTGCTCCTGATATGCGCGGAACGTTATTTATAGTAGGATTTCAGTAGGATAAAGCTTTTAGAAAATATAATATTTTTTTGAGTCCAACATTGATAGTATTACTTTATTATTAGTGTTATTTTAAAGATATTAATAATATATACAAAAAATGACAGCTGCAGATCACAAAGCTTGCTTGACGCATGAGTACGTGAAAGTTGATCTAGTAACTTTTCTGTCAGATTAGTTTCTTCAAGGCCGTAGTCAAGGGGGGTTTTGGGGGTTCAAACCCCCCCTGAAATTTTATGAACAAAATATATATGGCTTTATTTATGATTCAAACAATATCAAAATTAAGGTAATAGTACAAATTAGGGGGCTGTGTTACCATAAAACGCACTTCAGAGAGCTTTTAGAGGTGTTTAATATTTTAATTTTTTTCTAGCCTCCGGCAGTTAGTGGGTTATGTTGCCATAAAAAACACTTCAGATAGCTTCTAGAACTGTTTATCATTTAGAAAATTTTCCAGCTTCCAGCAATTGGGGGATGTGCCCAACAAATCCCCCCTGAAATTATTGGCTGGCTACGGCCTTGAATTTCTTCCTATGAAAATCAAACTGTAGTAATACCAGAGTTTTTTAAAGCCTAGTAGAATGATCAAACTCATTACTCTAAGTGGTAATTTGAATTTCCTTAAATTCTCCAACGCGTAACACTCGTTTATTGCTCTTCTAAACTTTCACAGACAATGTAGATTTCCAATAGTTTCAGAATATGCTAAGTAGTTCTACGCTAATTAATTAAATAACAGCACGAGGGAAAGCTGGAAGTAAATAAACCAGTTGTGTCTATGGTAATGCCTTCGTTGAAATAGTGCGCAGATCCAATCTCCAAAACTTTGAGAGTTATTCGTGGTTTGGCATAGATGTTAAAATAGTAAGCAAGAGTTATGCTACCCACACAAATCAGCGTGGGATTCAAATATCAAGCTCAGGGTCAGGGTTTTAATACTAGCGGCATGTATTGAGAGTGTTTTTTTCTCCATAAATTGTTACCTTCATGTAAATACGTGTACATTTAATCTAAATTCTACGTTCCTTATCTCTACACTGTTAGTTTAGTTACATGCATGTAGCCCAAAAGAATATGTGAGACAAAGTAAAAAAATGTTGACATATGAAAGATAATCAGATATATTTGGGGCAGTACTTGGATGACCAGCGATGTCAGGAAAGAGGTTGACAAGGATCATGGTCATTTGAGAATCTAAGCTGTCCAGCGACGGTGAGGAGGATGTATTTTTGTTTACAGTGTGATTTACTACTTTATATTCTACATTAAGGGTTGGTACGATGGTTTTTAGCCATGACTAAAGCTAGGAATTTTTTCTTTTCACAGCAACTTAATACCTGTTTGTGCTGTATGCATATATTAAATTAATTAAGCTTGTATGATAAAGATGATGAAAGTAGATTTTAGAAGAAATCTACTCGCATTTTCGTGAAGGGAAAGTGGAAAAAAGTTTTCTTTCAATAAACCCGGCCAGTAATTCGAACCCCTAACTTCCCGTTACCAAACAACAAGATAAAGTGTGTTTTGAACTTAGACCACATGCTCCAGGATTTAACTTGACGTGGTTCGACTACTGGTGAGGTTAATTTGGACTGAAACTACAATTTGGGGTCTTGACTTGCTCCTCGTCATAGATTTATAAAATTATGAGTGATTTTTCTTAATTGCCCTCCTCATATCTACTCTCGTGTTAGCGCCAGTCTTTTTTTGTCTGTTTTTTTACTAGTTGAGGGGAGTTTGGAGTGTTAATCTCTGACGGGTGCACTACTTTATTTTATTCACTCAACGGCTCCCCAATCTCCTTCCACGCTAATGTGGGTACATTCACTTTGAATTCCATATCTACCTCCTCATCCCTGCTCCATTAGTATCCAGTAGTATGCTGATATCTTGGGAGAGTGATAAGACACATAGTGCACAAATTGGGTGGATGCACGTGTTGGTGGTTCGGATATCTCCCTCCCCCCCTCTTTAAGTCCCTGGAGTGGTCCTGTCTGGACCACACGCGACCCTGTCACTCAATCTGTTCTCAGATACTGATGGTTAGCCTCGCGGTGGCCACGACGGCGTCAGCTGTGGTCCGCGACCAGGTGGTTTGGGATCGCGCCACCTGGAGAGGGTGCTGCCACCTTACATATGATCCTCGAACCATCGCAACACGTGAGCAACATGTATCTGCGTCTCAGCACTGGGACACCTCGACTCTTACAAGTCAACCTCGGTAATCTTGGGGTGAAGTGCTTGCTTCAGGATGATGTTCGTGGGTTCAAACACAGCCGAGGTCAATGGATATTTATTGAGAAAAAAAAAAATAGCACAACTTCCTTCAAAGTGGAAGTAAAGACGTCGGTCCCCATGTCTATTGTGACTTGTAAAATAGTCCTGGAAGGTATGTGAAAATACCTTTACCGTCAAAATTGGTAGGCCGTTTAATTCTCGCTCATAGAAATTCTCGTGTGCTTATATAATGAGTCGGCTCAGAAAGTGCACGTTAAATACCTCAAATAAATCAAATACAAAGTAAATAATAAAAGACACTCTCAATAGATACAACCTGGATTCCAACCCCAACTTCCCCGTCACTGGCAAGCTAGTCCATACTATATGCCTATACTTATCGGTGAATGCTATAAACGGAATTAATTACTGAGCTATGTACAGTTAGATTATCACAGCAGCCAAGAAAATAATCATAAGTAATCATAAGTTAATTCGTATCTCAATGAGTTGCGTGGAAATAGAAAATTTCCGCTTGTATTTAAAACACTCGAAGTCATTTACATGGGAAAAATAGGATACTCCATTTTGTTTGTAATGTTAAATAATACCTAGAAATGAGTTTTAATCAAAATTCTAAGAGCCCATTTTGGGCAGATAGATTTTTCACTTTATGCTTAATTTTAGGGTTGGATGGATAGTTCAAAAACTCTCTCTGGGGACCCTTAAGAAAACCTAGATACCAAGTTTGAGCTTGATTAGTAAAATGGTTTCGGCAACAGACAAACGGCATTGTAAGGGGAAATAAAAATCGGCTTTAGCGAGTCATGAAACGTCGTCACCCATAAAAATCTTACATACAATTTTTGTGACGATCATTTGTCGTTATCTAGTAGTTATTTAGATTAGAAGTAAAATTTCAGGTTTGTGTTGGTACAAAGGGTATTGCCAAATAAACAAATGAAACTATTTCAACAACATAACAAAATAATGTATTTGTGATCTGAAATAATAAAAATCTCTTGTGACTTAAGGTGTACAACAGGTTCTAATAAATTCTTAACCTCACCATACTTTATCGATATGAAGATATGAAGTACGGGGGAGGCGGGGGGGGGGGAGGGGTAACATACCTGCTGGAGAGATGTTAGTTATTTTATGTCCAGCAGGTTTATAGTCCAGATCCAGGCTTCAAACTCAGCCTCGTGATGACAATCTTAATAAAGAAGTTACGACGTCGGTCTGGAAAACTAATATAAATAGTCAGAGGTCTGGTTGTGCTAGCCACATGACATCCTCTATCCGCAAATATTGGCCTTATCTTCGCCAACACACGGTGGTCGCTCAGTTGATGTAGCTCGCTTGAGGTCTGATGCCATGGAGTCTTTTATAGTAGGATTCTGGTAGAAATGAACTTTTAAAAAACAACTTTTTTCTGTCAATGTAAACACATTTTCAGTATTATTATTTCATAAACAATTATAATAATGTGAAGGTCTAGCTGTTAGTCCAACTCAGTACAGTACCATTGAAACTGAGTAAGGAAACATGAAACTATCTATCCAGTAAGCAATTAAGCTAGCGTATTCTTGCATCTCAGTAGTCATGAGATTGAGTCAAGGGAAATGGTTGACTCTGGACAATGATGATCGTGTGATCAAAGTCAGGGAACGAGGATATTTACCAATCCTCCTGGCAGTACATCAGACTACGTCCGCGACGAAAGATATAGCGTGACAGTACAGTAGTGCAGGGCAATAACTAGCCCAGGTTTTGAGGGTGCGTTCAACTAGTACGTGTCCAATTTGATAGTGACGGGTTAGTGTAATGCGCTAATTGGTGCAAAGTGTCATAGATGGGAGATATATTGTATGATTTTGGTATGAAGAACAGAATAAGTTAGTTTCTAAAGTTACTAAAACAATTGTAATATATTCATACATCAAGTTATGTTATCTTCAGCTGTCCCTCTTGATAGATATTATAAATACCTATAAAATAACACAAATAATATAGTAAAATGTTATCAATGTTGGCCGCAAATAAATATTTTAGAATTTTCTCTACTGTTCTTCCAACCAAAACCAGGGTATGATTTCATACTCCCTAACCAATTCATCATTCAAAATATTACCTTTATAAACATCAGCTTATTTTGTGTGTATGTAACGAACCTAGTCCCAATAAATAACTCTTAGCAGATCTTCCAAAGTGTTTATGCTGAGGGACAATCCTTAAAATCCCTCTCCCATGAGGCAATAGATCTAGGTGTTAACTGATTAAGATTCTACTCACACAACCCAGTAGGAGAATGAACCCAGGAGTAAAAAGGAAGCCAACCTTGTTAAGTCAATGGTAGAGAGTCGGCTCTAAACATAACCTGGAGCCCCAACAGAAGGCGATCAAGAAGAAGGTGATTGAAGAGGGGTTGCGATTGCCCCCCCCCCCCCCCNCAGTGTTGGACAATGACAGTTAAATTTCAATCAACACCTACTGGTGCTTTACATTAACTACGAAAAGAGGATTTTCAAATAATAATATGACTTAAAAGACGATATCTACCTGTTACATCACGGCAGGTCAATATAGGATTTCCCCTGTGAGTTAATTTACGTTTTATTCATCGAGTTTTAAATATACAATGTTAAAACCAAAACCATAAATTCTTCAATAATTCTAAAAATAGTC
Organism: Timema genevievae; assembly: GCA_902155825.1. Classification (NCBI taxonomy): domain Eukaryota; kingdom Metazoa; phylum Arthropoda; class Insecta; order Phasmatodea; family Timematidae; genus Timema; species Timema genevievae. The sequence goes on from CABFWO010004904.1 coordinate 51,608, forward strand.
CTAAAGAGTCACAAAATTACTATTTTAATCTTGAAGTAGTTTTTTTGTAATGTATTTTTTATAAATCCTATACAACTCAGGCTATTGGGCTTAGTCACGAAAATGTCCTGTAGGAGTCTTTCTGCCAAGATGCATATTTAAAAAAGTCAGTGGTAGAATCTATCTCTCTAGAATAGGAAACAAGAAGAGGGTAATTTTAAAAGGCAGGTCACAATGTTTTCAATTAGCGAATAGTATAGTGACTGTAAACTCGTCAGAGGAAGAGGGGAAGTGTTATACATGGATAAACAAGGCAGTACACGATAAAGACACAATAAATTTATCGTGACGATAGCCGATATGTTGGAGTGATACTGGCTGCTCCCTGATAAATACACTGATATTAGTAATCAGAACAAGTGCGCACTCCTCTCCAATTGTGATCTGGCATGGTTTTAGTTCAGTCTTTAGAGAGTCTAGATGCTTGCGCTTTCGTTCTTCTTGTAATTAAACTTTATATAGTTTGAGTGTAGTATAGTTGTTGGATAAATAGCCTAGCAAGTGTAATATTAATATTTATTGTTGTATCAGAAGTACACATATTTATTCATTAAACTTGGTCCAGCTAAGCACTATGTGCTTGTCAGCTGGTGCCTCACCTTAAATTCCGTACACACAAATGTAATAGTATAAAGATATGATGAATATATTACATTCCTTTAAGTCTATTCTTACAACATTACGTAAGTCTATTACTTAATTTAAGTTTCATAAATCTATTATATTGCTTTTTTATTTAATATTCAAAACCCAATTTCGAGTCCGTTTCATAGCTTATTTGTCATGTTTAGTCACCCCATTATTAGTATTTAATTAAGACATTAAGTATTAATAATAATGATAGTAATAATAATAATATTGCGCGTTTAAGCTGTATTATTCGTAGCCCGGTAGTGTAAAGACTAGACAGTACTAGTGTACCGTTGTCCAGGGGACGCCCGAATGTACTAATAGTACATCCTTTCCGTGGAGGCTCTTTCCATGTCCCGATGAGATTAGGTTTTGGTGATAGTATGAGGGTGTGAAACCAGCGGAAAAACTTAAACCTAGCTCAAGACCAGCAAACCAAGCCTTGGTGACCATTGAATTAGTTGCCCTTTCGTGAAAAATACCCATAGTACCAGACGGGAACTGAACCCGGAACTGCTAGGCTCGTAGACAGGTGCAGCGACCACAACAACATGGGGCCGGTTAGTTCAAGTATGACATTGTGACCTTGATTGAATTAGTGGATAGTAGAGCATGTATGATAACAACTATAGAATGTTCCCGAAGTTCTCTTCCTGTCCATGATTGACGTCGTGTCCTACGGAGATAAGGCAAACACGGACAAAATAAACCTCTTATTTTCAAGGGAGTTTTGTTGATTGCTCGGCATACCTCACGGAAATTCACGCCTCTAAAGTGCCGATAGTGGTCTTGTCGGTGTGTGTACCGCCACCCACGCTGGTATCGGTGCCGACGATGTAATCGACATTGGCACCGATTTTATCGGTACGTGTACAACCACCCCAATGCTCAGATCTGGCAATAAAAAATATTTTCCCCATTTAGTGCAGCAACGAAACAGTGGGAAGCCACCCCGTAATTTGGGTTCCGGTACTAGAAGTCCCGTGTTCTTCCAATCTTCTATTACTGTATTCATGGACGGTGTGCTTCTTGTCTTGATAAAGACATGTGGTGCTTCGGGTGGTCTTGGGAGGTGCGCACCCTCTTCGAGGCTTGTGAATCTTCTTTTGTTGTTCCATCTAATAGGCTTGATAGCTGGTACCCATGGTGGACGGTAGGTGCAGTCTTTCAATCTCGTAGCTTGGATTCCATCTCGTTCCATGATGTCTAGCAGTTTGTTGTCCAGGTTCGGGAATGGTGAGGCAGCCGATGTATCATCTGGGGAAGAATCTCTTGGTCCATGTGGCCGTATCTTTTTCCGTATTGGGTTCGCTGGTTCGTCAGTCTCTTCTTCGGAGCTGATTCCGAGTGATGCCACGAGCTCTTCCAATGTTGTGTAAGTTTCTTGAGCTGTGTGGAAGTCCGGGGTTTGGGCCTTCCATTCTATCAATTCTTCTACTGACGGTAGAGGGTGTCCCCACGCGTCCGTGTCGTCAGGACGCACCATTTAGTGTAGGTATTTTCATTTGGAGACCTATTTTCCAAATTTTCTAGTTCTCTGGATTATCATCGCCTGGATCTACTACCTAATAATAATAGACTTTAAGCTAACTCTGCTCTGTTTGTTTCCAGTGGGGACTGGAACTTTAGAGCCCCTCCTCCCCCCTGTAGTAAGTGGTGAAGCAGCCGTGCCACACACAACATGACCTGCTGAATATTCTACTTCCATTGCGACTCCATGCGGGATATGAACAAGGAAGATAATGGAGCTGTCTTCACCTTGTGTTGTACCATGTGTGTGTGTGTGAATGTGAATAGTTACCGCATGGCACACACTTCCTGGATGCACGTGGCAAAAGCATCTGTCTAAGCACAAACAGCAACCTGTCGAATGCACGCTTTGACACTTTCCAAATTAATAACACTAAATGGACTGTTTGGAAAATAAATGGGGTTTAGATTAATGATTTGATGAGATGCGAATATTATTTTAGAAAA
>CABFWO010004905.1:11781-56384 GCA_902155825.1 Timema genevievae
CCCCCAAAAAAAACTGACCATGTGTAAAAAGAAATATCAGAAGAGAAAACAAAGCCCAATATATTATTATTATTATGCTGACACCTGATTTATCTCTGCTTACATTATAGATGTCATTTAATCACCAGTCCGTGTTAAAATACTGTTTATTGGCTGAACATTCTGTTAGCCAGATGTTGCTTTATTAAATGACAAGTTAGGTCTTTGCTAAGCCAGCTTTTCTGAGGCTCTATTTTCCCCATGATTAATATTTATCACATACCTCTACCTTCCATACTAATGATCCGTTAAAAATCAGTACAAGGAATACACCAACACTACAACCAAACTAATATGAGCACTTAACAAACAAACATGTTGCTTCTTGAAGAGTCCCAAGCTAACTGCCAGTATTGGTGGATGAAAAGAGGGGGAGAAACCCGCTTGTCCAATCAGGAGAAAGGGAGGTCTCTCATTGGAGAGGTAGTAGGAAAATAGTGGCAATTCAAAATTCAAAGCAACACAGTAAACCACAAACAAAGTATCTTTGAACTTTAATAAAACAAAAACTAAACAAAAATAGTATTAAATTTAAAGCCAAGACTGAACAGTAGCTGTTATAATAATCATTACAAGTTCATATTTAGTGTTCTTATATGTTCATAATATGTCCTAATTTTATTTTTCCTTTGAAATGTTTTGAAGATGTGAAGGTTATTGTGTGGTGTCGAAGTCGAATCAAAGGAGATTTGAACTTCAACATTTTGAAGCTTCACACACACTTATTTTATAAGATAAATTGAATGGTTCTATCTTAACACAGAACTACCTAACTTAATAATTAATTATTGTTGAAAAATTAACATTGTATATACCTTTTCATCTGAAAAAAACTATTTTGAAATTGGGGGTTTCAGAGAAAGGTATTATTTTAGGAGTTAAGTGACAGAATTGGTCAGGAATAGTTTGAGATTGAGTTTGCCATGTTCCTTGACAAGACCCGGTGTTTCTGACGTCACCAGGAGAGGAGTGTTTCTGTCGGGATTGGCACGGGTGCATCATGGCCCAATCCATCGTGGGTCTAGAGAACGTCCAGCCCTACAAGTTCTCCGAGTGTAGCCGCTCCGACTACATTGACGCCCTCAGGATAGGCCACGGGATATGCCTGCTAAACAAGCCCAATGAGGTAAGTCCCAAGCGCTTGTTACCCCCTCTCCCCTCGCATGTATGTTGGAGGCAGGGTTACGAGCTGTTCTCAAGTGAGGGGTGGGTCTTCTCTAGTGTTTTCATTCCAATGACCTCGCAACAGAAGGGGTCATTGTAACATATTCTATCCCCTGGAGACTCGAGTGTGGAATACCTGAGATCCACACTCCAACACAATCACAACTAATCACTGGCGTGACGTGAAATGCAGCCAGGGGTAAGAACTGTACCTGTGATATGTTCTCATACTCTAGGTTACAACATACGACCAATCATACATAGGCTGTGGCCTACATGGGGAAACATTATCGTGGCTCCCTGGTCCAATTGGTGTTCTACTAATTGATGAGAACATTCACAGGTACACTCCGTTCACCCTGGAAGATATCAGTCTTACCTTGACTGATTACACTATGACCCTATCTTATAAGCTATACCATAGTGGAACCAAGCAAGGTAGCAGTCTTACCTTGACTGATTACACTATGACCCTATTTTATAAGTTACACCATAGTGGAACCAAGCAAGGTAGCAGTCTTACCTTGACTAATTACACTATGGTCCTATCTTATAAACTAAACCATAGTGGAACCAAGCAAGGTAGCAGTCTTACCTTGACTGATTACACTATGACCCTATCTTATAAACTAAACCATAGTGGAACCAATCAAGGTAATAGTCTTACCTTGACTTATTACAATATGGCCCTATCTTATAAACTACACCATAGTGGAACCATTTAAGGTAAGCTTGATACCTCTCAGGGTAACCGAAGGGCATTGTTTTAGCTAGCCCTGCTTACTCTAGCATACTCCATGACACGCCACTGTAAACAAGTCGCGATACAAGGCTGTTAAGATGTTTATTATGGTTGAGCTTCTTACTACATGGTTTAGGAAGTCAACTCACGGATTAATCACTGAATAAATTGTACATTTATAACATAGTTTGTTTTCTCAAAAGATCCTGTGACTTGAGAACAGTTCTTAGAAGCTTTCTGTATTGCATGTTTATTTACATATTCATTTACTAACAATGTTGTTATATATTTTTTTACAGCTTCAGGCCATTTCTAGCTTGGAGCTGAAATTTAACTTGGAATCCAAATCACTGCTTTAAAATGATTGCGTTGTTTGGTTGTGTTTTTCTTATATTGAAAATATGACATACATTCTTTCATAAAATCAAACTAATTGCCCTTACTTCAAGGTATGTTTGAATGGATATTATTATTAAATTTGTAATCGATGTAGTAACTATTAGCGCGGAAGCTAGTCGTGCTGGAGAGACTTACTTTTATTTGAAACATAGTTCACTTGTTTCAAGCAGTTCTGAAAGGAACGCAATGTCAAAGCTATTGATATACTTGTTTTGTGTTTACAACTGGTCGTGAATGGATGCCTAGGAAACTCACATTTGCTTGCTTGCCCACAGTTAAATGTTATTAATATGGTGTTCTTATAGCAGTTAATGTTCCTAATATGATGTTCTTATAGCAGTCAATGTTCCTAATATGGTGTTCTTATAGCAGTTAATGTTCCTAATATGGTGTTCTTATAGCAGTTAATGTTCCTAATATGGTGTTCTTATAGCAGTTAATGTTCCTAATATGGTGCTCTTATAGCAGTTAATGTTTCTAATATGGTGTTCTTATAGCAGTTAATGTTTCTAATATTGTGTTCTTATAGCAGTTAATGTTCCTAACATGGTGTTCTTATAGCAGTTAATGTTCCTAATATGGTGCTCTTATAGCAATTAATGTTCCTAACATGGTGTTCTTATAGCAGTTAATGTTTCTAATATGGTTTTCTTATAGCAGTTAATGTTCCTAATATGGTGTTCTTATAGCAGTTAATGTTCCTAACATGGTGTTCTTATAGCAGTTAATGTTCCCAATTACCTCGTATTTAAATGTGGCCACATGGTCTAAGTTGTTACTCTCGTGTTGGACTGGCCTGCTGATGATGGGGAGATCGAGGTTCGGATCCCGGTCGGCTATAATGAGGTCATTTGATGAGAAACTTTTTTTAAATGAATAGTAAAAGTTCTTACTAAACTCCAGGATGCTCGTGACATATATCCAAGAGTTGTTGGTATTTCCAAGTGTATAAAATTAAATCAAACATATATACGGTACTGAAGAAATATTTTATCTGTTGTGTCCAAATAAGTATTTTTGCCAGACAAACCGCATTATTACTGGTATAGGCCCTCTTGCTCTTTCATCGCACCTAAAGTTATCGTCGTGTTGGTAAGTTACCTGATTGAACCCAATCGTATCAAACCTTCATACGTGTTAGGTGTGTAGGAGTAGTCAGTATGGTTTAGCACATGGGTGAAAGATGCGTGTGGAGGTAATTTAAACCAACCACTAAAACTAAACATCACAAATATGACTAATAAACAACAAACAGGAGACGAAGAATTTGTAGCCATATAATATAAATTTAATGTCAAGGTTATTTGGAACAGAGCACTAGGTTAAATCATGGTTTAAATTAGGAGGGGTAGCCAGCACCCTTACCTTAGTGATACTGGAGTAGAAATTGTTTGGATAAAATAATTAAAAACACACATTTTTAAGGACAAGCTTTCACTGTCACAGCCAACTTCTTCAGGTCAAGAGAGTAGACTGATGCTCTTAGTTTGGACTGGAAGGTTGAGTGTCAACAGCTGGTTATTTTACAGTTATGTTTTCACTGTAGAGATGGCAACACTTGAATCATATAGATAGATAGATAGATAGATAGATAGAAAACTAAAAGTAGTGGTAAATACTATACTAATATTATTATTGTGAAATCCAAAAAATTAAGTGTGCTGGTAGGAAGGAGAGAAATTCACCTAATGACTTGGATTTGGTGATATATTGATGGGCCAGTTCCCACACCCTTAGTTGTGAAGGGTTGCAGATATCTTCATCGAGGGATTTGACCACCTTCAAACTTATTATAGAGTCCGGATTATGGGGTTAGGCATGTGATGCTATAGTTTTAAATTTATTCTTCATTTTTATGTCATGTCGATGACCATTAATTCTCTTTCTCAGGAGTTCTGTTGTGAGATTAATGTATTGTGCTTGGCAATGGTTGCATTCCAGTTGGTAGATGAGGTTTTCAGATTAACACGGTGGTCAATGTTTGATTGTAACGTGAGGTGGACCTGTCACTAGCTAGGTCAATGTTTGATTGTGACATGAGGTGGACCTGTCACTAACTAGGTCAATGTTTGATTGTGACGTGAGGTGGACCTGTCACTAGCTAGGTCAGTGTTTGATTGTGACATGAGGTGGACCTGTCACTAGCTAGGTCCATGTTTGATTGTGACGTGAGGTTAACCTGTCACTAGCTAGGTCAGTGTTTGATTGTGACGTGAGGTGGACCTGTCACTAACTAGGTCAATGTTTGATTGTGACGTGAGATGGACCTGTCACTGGCTAGGTCAATGTTTGATTGTGACGTGAGGTGGACCTGTCACTAGCTAGGTCCATGTTTGATTGTGACGTGAGGTGGACCTGTCATTAGCTAGGTCAGTGTTTGATTGTGACGTGAGGTGGACCTGTCACTAGCTAGGTCAGTGTTTGATTGTGACGTGAGGTGGACCTGTCACTAGCTAGGTCAATGTTTGATTGTGACGTGAGGTGGACCTGTCACTAGCTAGGTCAGTGTTTGATTGTGACGTGAGGTGGACCTGTCACTAACTAGGTCAATGTTTGATTGTGACTTGAGGTGGACCTGTCACTAGTTAGGTCACTGTTTGATTGTGACGTGAGATGGACCTGTCACTAGCTAGGTCAGTGTTTGATTGTGACGTGAGGTGGACCTGTCACTAGCTAGGTCAGTGTTTGATTGTGACGTGAAGGTGGACCTGTCACTAGTTGGAGGTGCGCAGAACTTGTGGAAACAGTATCGTGGAAGAAGGTGAAGACTGTGATTGCGGCACTATTGACGAGTGCCATGAGTTGGATCCTTGCTGTGACCCTATCACCTGCAAGCTGACCAAGGAGGCTGAGTGCGCGTCGGGGCCTTGCTGCAACAACTGCAGGGTGAGTACAATGTCATTGACTCAGTGGGTATTCTGCTATTGACTCAGTGAGTACCCTGTTATTGACTCAGTGAGTATTATGTTATTGATTCAGTGGGTATTATTTTATCGACTCATCATCCTGTAATTTACTCATTGAGTATGTTGTTATTGACTCAGTGAGTACCGAGTCTCAGATGAGCAATGTGTTATTGGCAGTTGGAGGCCAGAGGGGTGGTGTGCCGCGATGCAGCCAATGAGTGTGACCTGGCTGAACACTGCTCGGGCGAGAACGGGCAGTGTCCCCAGGACATTCACAAGAAGAACGGCAACCCCTGTGGGGGCAACACTGGGTACTGCTTCACCGGGGTATGCCCCACCCTCAACCTCCAGTGTGAGCAGATTTGGGGATACGGTGAGTTAGAGGGGGGAACATTCTCTAGTATAGAGCCAGCATGTTCAGGGAGGGGGGAACATTCTCTTATATAGAGCCAACATGTTCTTAGAGGGGGGAACATTCTCTAATATAGAGCCAGCATGTTCCTAGAGGGGGAATATTCTATAATGTAGAACCAACATGTTCCTAGAGGGGGAACATTCTCTAATATAGAGCCAGCATGTTCCTAGAGGGGGGAACATTCTCTAATATAAAGCCAGCATGTTCAGGGAGGGGGGAACATTCTCTAATATAGAGCCAACATGTTCCTAAAGGGAGGAACATTTTCTAATATAGAGCCAACATGTTCCTAGAGGGGGGGACCATTTTATAATTTAGAGCCATAATATTCATAAAGGGGGGACCTTTCTCTAATATAGAGCCATCATGGTTTCTGTTTCAGGTGGCACAGCGGGTGACAAACAGTGTTTTGAGCAGTTCAATTCTAAAGGTTCTATCAATGGCCATTGCGGAGTAGACTCTAGCGGGCAGTACAGCAAGTGTGAGCCAGAGTAAGTATGTCACGCTACTCACATGTCTGTTCACTGCCCTCCACACATATATTCATGTATTCATGAGATGATGCTGGCAGAGGGTGAAGACAAGAATGTGAGAGTGGAGTTTTGGAGTGAGCTCAATAAAGTCTTGAATGTGGTGACTGGCAGAATGGATATTCGTTTAATTGTCCCCAAAACTAAGGTGATAGTTTTTGATAAGGACGGATCAGAAAATGATTGTCAGCTTAGTAGAAATAGAAAACTGTTAGAAAAAGTGAAAGATTTTGTGTATCTGGGTAGAATGTTCTGTGAAAATTGAAGGATAGAGGTTGAATTCGACAGATGGGTGAATTCATCTCAGAGAGTAGTTGGATGTATGTGGACAATTGCACAGAATGAAGTAATATCAAAAGAGACAAGGATGGAGAGTTATAAAAGTGGATTAATTCCGACATTGTTTTATGGGTGTGAAACACAAGAGCAAGGTTATTGCGATTGAAATGAGATATTTAAGAAAAGTAGGTTTGGAAAACTCTTATGGACAGAGTCAGTAATGAATGGGTGCTGAAGGAGTGCGGTCTGAAAGGGAATCTAATAGCTCAATGTGAAAGAAGTGTCTTATGTTGGTTTGGGTATGTTGAGAGGATGAGTGTGGAGCGAGTGATGAAGCAAATATATGAAGGTAGAGTGTATGGATAGAAAGGCAGGGGTAGCCCATGTAAGACGTGGCTAAATGTTGTAGATGAATGTGTTAAAATTAGAAATATGAATAGTTTTAGAATAAAAGAACATGTATATCTTGGTGTATGGATGTTGTTGAAGTGAAGGGAGTATGCAAGGATAGGGAAGTGAGGAAGTTAGTGAGGATGGAGTAAGTACAGAGTTGTTGTTTTTTGAGCTATATATCTATGTATATACTGAGGATTATTGGTATAAGAGACCTCCTGACTCTAGTGTAGTGTGGACCTTGTCTAGAACCTGGGACCTCCTGACTCTAGTGTAGTGTGGACCTTGTCAAGCACCTAGGACCTCCTGACTCTAGTGTGGACCTTGTCTAGCACCTGAGACCTCCTGACTCTAGTGTGGACCTTATATCCCTCAAAGTCCCCAGTCACCAGCCACCCCTGGAAGCCACACTACAAGCTACTCTGTTCCAGGAATGTCCGCTGTGGCTCTCTTCAGTGTCAGCTCGGGAACAGATACCCCATCTTGGCCGGAATGGACCAACTATACTCTCGGACCATCATCTCCATCAAGAGTGTCGAGTATGAGTGCAAGTGAGTGTCATCAGGGCCAATCAAATATGTAAAAACTGTAAACCCTCAGGTAATATAAAAAAAAATTCGCAATATTTTTTATTCCTCTACCGACGACACTAGTAATTTAAAGACTGTCCAACAGCTTCCTCTTGTAACTTTACAATCCCATCAATGAAACGTCACTGATATCTCAAATATTTTAATAATTATTTAATGTGGCTTTCTAAACCGACTGATCACATCAACACACAGCTTATAGACTAGAGTAGGGCACCACTTTAAGGCGTTCCAATATTTCAATTACATACATGTTCAGTATATTCGGCATTGTTCCAGCATGACGCAAGCAGTGAATGACTTTTGCTGCCATTTTGTACTGGTAATTCAGTCTGTTTACAGTGATGATGAGTACTATCAAATGATTTTAATTACGATTATTGAATGATGAAAACTATCGAATGCTCATTTAATCATCTTCAGTCATTTTAATTTGACTGAATATGTTCATTCCTAGCTGCTATGTGTGTGTATCAATACCTTCTGTCATAACAAAGCTAACTACTCAAAATGATAAGAGCAGGTATTTTTCCACTTGCCTGCGTCATGAAATGCAAACACACCATTAAAATAAAGGCTATTTTCCGCTTTACAGCGGGGCTTTGAGACCTAACCCGCCGTATGAGTGGGGCCCTACTGTAACTTAAATATTTAATAGACAACTCAGCTGGTGATTAAATAACTTTGAAAGGGGAAACCTCACATTTGAAGACTGACCGATAATCGAATTCGAGACCCTTGGCTCAATAGGCAAACACCCTATAGACTGAGTTAAAGTGTTAGACTTGAAAGGCCTAGAATTTAAACGTAGAGCAGCAATATTTTGCGAGGAAATTCCTAACTTGCCAAATATTGTTGGTTTCATAACATACATATCCATATGTGGAGTGAATGGCTCATATGTGAGTCATGTGTGTGTTTAGGGCGACTACAGGGACAATCGACGCCCCTGATATACCGGATATGGGCCTGGTGAGAGATGGGACTCCTTGCGGTGACAACCTGGTGAGTCAGGGTCAGGTGAGAGATGGGACTCCTTGCGGTGACAACCTGGTGAGTCAGGGTCAGGTGAGAGATGGGACTCCTTGCTGTGACAACCTGGTGAGCCAGGGTCACAGGTCCAGGTGAGAGATGAGGCTTCTTGCGGTGACAACCTGGTGAGTCAGGGTCACAGGGCCAGGTGAGAGATGAGACTCCTTGCGGTGACAACCTGGTGAGTCAGGGTCACAGGGCCAGGTGAGAGATGGGACTGCTTGCGGTGACAACCTGGTGAGTGAGGGTCACAGGGCCAGGTAAGAGATGGGGCTTCTTGCGGTGACAACCTGGAGAGTCAGGGTCAGGTGAGAGATGGGACTCCTTGCTGTGACAACCTGGTGAGTCAGGGTCACAGGTCCAGGTGAGAGATGAGACTCCTTGCGGTGACAACCTGGTGAGTCAGGGTCAGGTGAGAGATGGGACTCCTTGCGGTGACAACCTGGAGAGTCAGGGTCAGGTGAGAGATGGGACTCCTTGCGGTGACAACCTGGTGAGTGAGGGTCACAGGGTCAGGTGAGAGATGGGACTCCTTGCAGTGACAACCTGGAGAGTCAGGGTCAGGTGAGAGATCTATTTACAGTGACAACCTGGTGAGTTATTTGTCCACTGAGCACGAAGAGATAACAAATAACTTTGTCCAACAAGTTTAATATGATTGATGTTAGTTTGAAATGTCTCAATTAAGATTTTAAAAATATCCATACTCTCTGTTTGGATAAAGGTTGGCTGGTTTGTACACAGGAATATCTGACAGCGGGAGAAAGTTACTAGATGACAAGTCATGTGATCTACAGCTTTCACTTTCGATGGATATTATCAATATCTATAAAACAACAATAATTATGTAGTAAAATGTTATCAATATTGAATGAAAAGGATTATGTTTATCTTTATCTATATGTCTGACATGATCAATGTGATATAGAACTAGTATCCCTTTACACAAACATGTACATCTGAAAGCTAGAATTTTACAATTTTAACTAGAATTTTTATATATTTATTAAAAAGTGGGTCAGAACAAATATGACTAAGATTTTAAAAAAATTGTCGGTTTGAGTGTAAAGTGATTAATAAAAAAAACCTTTCCATGAAAATATAACTGTTTTAGTGTGTAAGCACGTAATTAGTAATCTGTGAGAGTTATATACATATTTGTTGCGCTTGATAGAAAAAAATAATATATATTTATATCGGTTGCATGCCACCTTATTGAAAGGCACAGGAAATAAGTACTTATATCTCTAGTATTATTTACTGCACGAATTGACAGATTAAGCATTAAATTGGCTTATTTTTGTATTTTAATTTGCCGCGGTGGACTGTTTTGAGTCTCCTTTTGGTTGAGCTGTGCTTTGGATTCCAAGTTAATTAGGTAGGGGTTCTGTCCTCATTACATGCAGAACTTGTAGCACAAATTAACCAACAAATTACCCAAGTCTTTGTATGAGTTTGCATGTAATGAAAATATTATTTGATAATGTTTGACATCATTATTATATCTATTACAAACTAGATTTAAATGTAATAAATAAAGCTCAAAAAGTACCATAAACTGTGTATTTTTTTTAATAGGTTTTAGAAATGATGAAGTGTCTAGAGAAAGGGTCCCAAACTACGGCCGGTGGAGTGGGTTTATCTGGCCCGCGGACGCTTTGACCAAAATAATATTTAGAGAATAATGTCAAAGACTAATACCAAAATGGTGGTGCTAACGAGTAGACAAAATACCCTCATATATACCTTCAATACGGCTGGTGGGAGTGTTGGAAATGCGTAATAAAAACAGCCCAACTTTAGTGTACAGTTCCTCAGCACTCGCTAGCCGCGTTTCGTAAAGTGTCTCTTGGGCCGAGGGTCTGGGGAACGTTTCGGGACCAGATCGAAAAACTATGCACATGCATCGTTTGGTCTAAGCTCAAAGAATTTCCTTGGCGAATTTCGTTAAAATTGGTCCACGTGTTTGACAGTAATTGTGGAACAAACAGACAGTACCTTCGCTCCGCTCGGTGCTTAAAGCACTTATTTTTTAAAATTGGGGATCCTCGATTATTTTGTTTTAAATTTAGAAGTGTTCCTTGCACCCTGGTCTAGAAGATGCAGTGAACATGGGTTTGTCTCTTTCACAGGCTTAACTTGACTAACTGAGCTGCAGAACTTTCTAATAAAATTCATACCTTCAGTTTTAGTTAGGGGAGGCCAAGAAAGATATGGGGGGAGCAGATAGCAGAAAGTGTGCGAGTGAGAGGAGAAGAATGGAAGCGAATAGAGATGGAAGAGTGGTGGAAAGATAGAGGAAGATGGGGGTATTTTACTTAACTGACCCAGCCACAGGCTGGAAACAGTTGTTGGTGTTGATGATGATGATGATTTTAGAAAAGTGATTTCTAACCTTTTGCAGGGTTTGACCCATTTTGGCCTTTTGAGTCATATCCTGGTTTCTAAATTATTATTTTCACTGAATTTGACTATCTTTCTGGGTTATCCCCATTTGCGTGAAGGAAGAAGGGGTAAACCGTTTGGGAAATAGACCCCCTCCAACCCCTATAGCCCCAGTCAGAATGCTAGCTACCATCACTGACAAACCAAACAACCGTTACATCATGGTGCCTGTGATTTTTTATTTAATTTCTATAAATTACTTATATTGTTATTAGCACCGCATCTTACTACCCGTTCGGGTTATACACACTCACGCTAATGTGTAATGGTAGGGTGATTGTGAGATGAAATGGAGGACCTACAGTTTAACGTGGGATCCGAACCACGGTGGAGGCCTGGTATTCCTTACATTCACAAGCTGTGATTAATACACGTCTTGTCAGAGGTGAAGGAAGGGTTTGGCAATCAGATAAATCTGTGCCGGGACCGAGGATTGAACCCCGGTCCCCAAGCACATAAGTCCGACACCTTACCCCCTAGACCGCCAGGTCACCCAAATTGCTTAAATAATGACTACACAAAGATGCCTGAAAGCAAATCAACGGGCCCAGTGGGTATTTTGTAAGTTATTCTAGCAGCGTCCCTCATCCAAACACGAGATTGCCACATTAAACTAAGTCAGGAAGCAAATATCAGAGTTGAGTAACCAAAACGAACCTAACAGTTTTTATCATTTTAACCTGCTTACATTTCTATTTTAATTTCACATCCACCTATAATAATCATTATAATCATTTTAAAAAGTAAACATAAGGCTATAACCTCAACAAATGTTGCGACCCCACCTCGAAACATACAGCCCCAAACAGGGTTAAAAACACCTGGTTGGAAACTGCTGGGTTAAACTAAAGCAAATTTATGTCAGAGTGAATGAGTCGTTGACTCTAGAGTATGTCTAGCTGGTCCACAGAGTCGTTATTATTTATTTGGACATTTGTGAACATCATTCTGTGAAGAGGGTTTGGATTTTTTAGGGGAGGGGGCTGGAGGGAGGGGTAGACAGACTGTAGCTCTACTGGGATGATACTAGAACCATTTGTGGCAAATGTTTGTGTGTGTTTGCAGATATGTGTGAACCAATCCTGTGTGAGCATCTTTCCGCACATCGACCAAGGGAAGTGTCCAAGCAACCATAACAATCTGGAGTGCTCTGGGCATGGGGTGAGTTCATGGCAGACATTCTCATTGTGACAGGGCCTTAACACACTTTACCATAGCATGAGGTGAGTTCATGGCAGACATTTTCATGTAGTGACAGGGCCTTAACATACTTTACCAGGACATGGGGTGAGTTCATGGCAGACATTCATCATGTTGTGACAGGGCCTTAACACACTTTACCATAGCATGAGGTGAGTTCATGGCAGACATTCTCATGTTGTGACAGGGCCTTAACACACTTTACCATAGCATGGGGTGAGTTCATGGCAGACATTTTCATGTAGTGACAGGGCCTTAACATACTTTACCAGGACATGGGGTGAGTTCATGGCAGACATTCTCATGTTGTGACAGGGCCTTAACACACTTTACCATAGCATGAGGTGAGTTCATGGCAGACATTCTCATGTTGTGACAGGACCTTAACACATTTTACCATAGCATGAGGTGAGTTCATGGCAGACATTCTCATGTTGTGACAGGACCTTAACACACTTTACCATAGCATGAGGTGAGTTCATGGCAGACATTCTCATGTTGTGACAGGACTTTAACACATTTTACCATAGCATGAGGTGAGTTCATGGCGGACATTCTCATGTTGTGACAGGACCTTAACACATGACATTCTTCCAAAAAACACTACGCTGGATCCAGTAGAACACATCAATCACCCAGACGTGTTTTCTAGCACCCCTTGCATTGTGTTGTGATTCAGGTGTGTTCCAACGTAAACAAGTGTTACTGCGATCTTGGGTGGTCTGGACCAGACTGTTCCATCCAGGTAGAGATGACCTTAACTCCAGTCCAGCCCACTTCAACCACAGCCAGCATCTCCGGACAACAGGCCAGCAAGGACGGGCTGGACCTCAAGATGGAGAAGAAGGAAACCCCCTACGGTGAGTCGAGGGTTGTAGGGGCTATATCAGGGGTTGTATGGCAGTTATATCGAGGGTTGTATCGGGGCTATATCAGGGGTTGTATGGCGGTTATATTGAGGGTTATATGGGAGTTTCGAGGGTTGCATCAGGGGCTATATCGAGGGTTGTATGGTGGTTATATCGAGGGTTGTATCAGGGGCTATATCAGGGGTTGTATGAGGGCTATCTCGAGGGTTGTATGGGGGTTATATCGAGGGTTGTATCAGGGGCTATATCAGGGGTTGTATGAGGGTTATATTGAGGGCTATATGGGAGTTGTATCAGGGGTTGTATGAGGGCTATATCGAGGGTTGTATGGTGGTTATATTGAGGGTTATACCGGGTTTATATCGAGGGTTATATGGAGGTTGTATCAGGGATTGTATGAGGGTTATATTGAGGGCTATAAGGGAGTTGTATCAGGGGTTGTATGAGGGTTATATCGAGGGTTGTATGGTGGTTATATTGAGGGTTATATGGGGGTTATGTTGAGGAATATGGGGGCTTATATCAAGGGTTATATAGTGATTATGTGGAGGATTATATAAAGGAATTTAGGAGCTTATAGTAAGAATTGGCGGTTATATCGAGGGTTATACAGGGAGTATCTGCCTCTACACTGTAGTAAGAGTAATCAGGAAGATAAAATAGCAATCTGTTGTATGCACTCTTCTACAATAGACATAATATCAACTCTTAACATATATCTAGAGTTAGGCAGTATGCCAGTGAGATCAACCTCACTTTAATATGCATATCCTGTATTTATCTTAAGGTAGCATTTGGGTCATAGTCTAACTCAAAGGGCTGTCCAACTTTAGGTAATCCCAGGGCCGCATCCAGAATAAAAATACAGTACAGATGTTAAAACATATGGAGAAGAGTCTGACCGTTAAGTTTAGCAAGCACTTCTAAAATTTCATGATAAAAAAAAGTTATGTTGCTAGTAAAACTTATTGAAACATTAGACAAGATAAAATTGTTTATAAATTTATAATTTTTTTTTAATGTGAGATCTGCAATTGTTAGTTTTCATTTACTAAAGTAGCTATATCAATACCGATGCTTATAGTTGCCAATCACAGTAAATGTGAAAGTGATTTATCAGTCGATGAACATCTGTATTTTGATTTTATGATTTCCATCGTTGAAAAAGTGCTTCACAAAGATATGTGTTCTTGACAATTCAGCACATCTTAAGTACAAAGTCCCTCAATTTCGGCGCTCTTGTGGTAATAATTTAAAAAAAATCTTCTCCTTTTTTTGACTGTGCTGGTATAAAAAGAGTCTGATTCCAAATCACACAATTCCAATTGAAGGACAGATCTTACGTTTTCAATACTGATCATGCGCATCGAAACGAGACATCAAGGTTTGACGCAATGAAATGTCCTTGAAGTCGTCTCTGGGAAGCTAGGTTTGTGCTCGAGTCTTGTGACGAGAGATTTATTTTTTTCGCGGGTGAAAATCTAATGCCGTAGCCCACAGAAGGGCTGCACAAAATAGTTTTGCAGCCCATGTCTTGGACAGTCCTTGAACACACTAATAAGATTTACAACTCTCTTTAATGAACATGGTTAATTCAAATGGAATTTGTTTGGTAGTAAAATGGATTTAATTTCATAATAATTTGGTTTCCAAACAAAGTTTGAATATTCCGGCTCTTGTAATGTAAAAAATAAAATCACATTTAGGAATGGATGTGGATGGAATGGATTGATATTAAAGTATATTTTTATTTCAGCTACCTCGACAGTTTGTTTGGAAAATGGTTTTCCTTAGTTATTGAATGAACTGTGACCCCTCACACAACTGATTGCATGGATCTACAGTAGAGTTTTATTGACAGAGAAAATAAATACAATGCTACAATGTCCAGAAGGGTTTAAGTCTCTATGTCCTTTTGCCTTGCGCGATGTTTGGAAAACTGTAGGGAAAATTCACAAAAGAAGGAAAATAATCACATGTTTGTTAAAATAAAAATCCGATGAATAGTATTTTTTATGATAAAAATGTATGATTCAAATAATAATCAAAGTTTTGTTTTTATTATTTATTTGCGTTCTTTTTTTGTTTAGCATTTATTAGTTTTACTAACAATGTTACTTAAACTTTTTTTAAGGTAATTATTTATTAATACTTGGTGTCTGGTCTTTTCTAAATTGAAAATAATGTTTTTGTTATATGTGGCATGTGCACTTGCAAACATTGGATATTGAGAAATATAAAACAACTTAACTTGCTGTAACTTTCATCTTGCTGTAACTGTCATACCTCTCTAACTTTGCTGCAATTTTTATTAACAATTATAGAAAATAAGATTTTTTTAAGCAGCCGTAGGGTTTTCTCAAGAGCAATAACCTGCTAACCAGGTAGTAAGGAAAACCAATCTTACTGTGAGAGTCGCCCGCCCTAAACAATAGCACCATAAAAGCTTTTAGGTGGTGTGGTTTGCATCCCTTGCCTTGGACCACACAAGGTACCGCTGCTAACGATATAGGAGAACAGTTTTTTTAGTCCGTGTCAACACACGTGAGTCAGGGACGCTCTCATGTCAACTCTCGGGACTAATGTTTTATAAAGCATTTAACGGCACCTCGCGTTAGTCGCTCAGATAATTGCCGTGATCTAGTTGGTATAATGAAAGGCCAGGTGTAGTAATTAAGAGAAGTTAAATTATATTATTTTTAAATTTTTTCTTCTATGACGAAGCTAAGAAGTTTATATTGCGAATTTACAATAAATCTGTTGATGGCCACGCTCACACTATCCAAGATGCCGTGTCGTGTATCGAGTGAAATGCCAGAATCAAATCAATATAATAAATAGTATTTTTAATATATATTGTTTTATTAATTTAACCAACGCATCGCATCCACTTTATGATTACTATAAAAATTATAAATTAAAAAATAAGCATTCATTCCATGCCGGCCTCATTTCATTTTCTACATTATTATGGTCATATACAGGCCGGCCAAGAAAGCAAGTGTGTTAACTGGTGTCTGTTTATATGCGCAGAAACTCACTGTAACTTTCACTCCACCTTAATCCACGGTTGCTTCCCCCCTTTTCTGAGGGACACAGTAACTTGTTACCCTAAATTTATCTTCAATGTGTCTCCTAGAAATAGTCCCTTATTAAAAAACAAAGATTGAACTCTAGTTATTTGTAATTTGGTCAGACAATGTGTTATCGCATGAATAGTATATGTCCTAACTGTTTATAATGTTTTGTAACATACATTTACTAATGACTTATTAATTAGCTAATAGTTAAAATAACGGTTGTTTCATTTGCTTGACAAAATAATTACTTTTGTTTATTCGATTTATATTTTCCTATTTCCCTTCAATCTACCTTCTGGTCAAGAAATATACTAGTTATTTTATAAATATTGTATTCAGTTATAATAATTATTATTAAAGACAGGGATGAGCCCATATTCAATGAAAACACATTTGTAGCACTTTGACTTTATTGTAATTTAAAACAACTCAAAACGAACACGACTATATTGATAACCCTCGTCTCATTTCTTGTTGCCAATCCTCAACCTTGTTCCTTTATCGGAACCAATATGACACTTCCCCGCAGCAAGGTCAGTCGGTGAGTAACTTTAGATAATCACTGTTTTATTGGCTTTTGCTTCTATTTTGTGAAATTTACTGGCACATTAGTTACCGTACATCAAATGGTTTGTGACGTTATTGCAAGACTTAAGCAGTAATTGTTTCCTTTTAGATGTTCTAAGCTAGCTCAGCATACCACAAGCTTTGCTTTCAACAACTGCCCTTCAACATTTGTCATCTTCCCACTGAACATTTGTCATCTTCCCACTCAACATCTGCTATAATTACACCCTATATCTGCCCTCCTTTATGAAACAATATCGGCTCATCCTGAAAGTCTACAGTGAATTGCAACATAAAAGATTTGGACTATTAATGTTATTTTTATTAGAAATAGCAGTTTATGTTTGCATAATATTTGTATCTGTTGATAAGAGAAAATCCATCTTGTCAAAGAATTGCCAGGAAACTGACTAACAATTTGTTGATCAATGTAACGTCAAATGTTGACAGCTTTCATGCCAATACTCTAGGTTACCCACCCCCTCCCCCTTTTTTTTTACTATATAGCAGCCAACACAAATAATACAATTTTTTTTTAATCATACATAATTTTTATAAAAACACATTTATTATTAAAAATAGTAAAAGCATCTAATGCAATATATATTTAGATGCAACTCTAAAACAATCTTACCAACATTTGTTGACAGATTTCGCGAGTCTTACACGAAACAAGTTAATGCAGATATAAACTGTGAAATGTTCAACATTTATATTTAATGTTTGTTGATTGTGATAACCAGTAAGCCTAGTTAGTAGAGCACTTACGATAAATTTAATTTTTTCTGATTGACAAACCTGAAACCAGTCTTTTCCCCGAGCACATCGACTGTATCTTTGTTTCGGGTCGTTTGACGACGTTGCTTACTTGGTGAATTCGGAGCTATTTTGTGAAGCGGGTTGCATCTTAATAACATGAGTAAGCACTTATCACACTTAGATATCAATTTAAGAAATAGAGAGGGAAGAAAATTAGTTTAGCCTATGAGACCTTCACTTCCCCTATTCTGCTGATGAGTAAAAACACCCCCATTTGGACAGCATTGACATGCATTTCAAAAATCATAATTTTCTTGTTTTTTCTATTCTAGAAAGACATATGCTTCCACGGACTTTTTTAATTTACATCTTGGCAGCTAGTTTTCTACTGGCCATTTTCGTGAATAAACTAAATAGCTCGAGTTGTATATTATTTAAATATATATATATATATATATTCACAAAAAAACTATTTTAAGATCATAAAAATAAACTTGTGAGAATATGGGACTAGTTATATAATGATTTAAGAAGGTATTTTTTTTTGTTTCAATGTTTGATTCTTTAAATATCGCCAAATAAAACATAACTCCATTAATGTGGTAAATCCGATCTTGATTTGTCGTAACGTCACAGGTAGGCAAACGTTGTTAAGCTGGTCTGCGCGGGAAAGGTTGAAACTATCGTACAAGTGCTCCAGTGTGGCCAACTAACTGGGACGAACATTCTCTTTCAGGCGGCAGTAACAACAACCTTAGCACTTTAGCAATGGTGTTTATTCTGGTCGGTGTGGTGAAGGGAGTCTTCATATGCTTTGCACTAATGGCTGTTTGCTACAGGTACTGTGACCCCTCCTGCAGTTCTACCAACATCACCGGGACACTATTACCAATCTTTAGGGGGCTGGGGGTAGAGCTAGTATCCAAACTGTTACCGCTTGTCGTCTGGGATATTTGCCCAATTGCCGAAACTTTGTAGGGTGCTTTACGAGAAGGGGAAATAACTTTTTTTTGTTTTAATTGAAAACTAAAATAAAATATCTCTTCTTGTGCAAAATTTCAAGTTCTTATCCCTCTAATATTTAATTTGAATTGTCTGATAATCGTGGAGTTGATGAGTCAAGCGATAACAGATTGGATGAGAAAACGAAACAAACTAAACCACGAGCGAGCGTGCAAAAAACTGGAACTCCCTGAAACAATGAGGAACCCATATCCTTCCCCCCCCCCCACCCCTCACCCCCAACGCCTCTTTTTTCAAATGACTGTTATTGTTATTTGGTGGAATGCAGTGTTTGTTTTTTTTATCAATGTGGTTCTTGCATCCATCTTGCTTGTTCACATATCATTGGTCTTGGTAGATTGATATATTTCAGTGTTTGATGTTTCCGTACCAATAAATATGGGCTGGATTGGAAAGTTCACAGTTTTTTAACTCCTAAACATTTAGACCGCAGGTGAAAACTAGTTTTTTTAGTAATTTCATACACATATTAAAAGCTATTTAGTTGGCTACCTTTCATATCCTGATCTGATATCGACAAAAGTGTCTGCTTATTTCATAATTAGAGCGTCTCTACTTATAATTCATATCTTACCACCCAAAATATAAGTCACATCATTAAAAATTAAATTAACCTAATTAATTTGTGATCGAGTATACCAATTTTCATTAAATATCCTTTATTTATATTTGAAAAAAATTGGCAATACTAATTACTGATGTTATTTTATATTGTGAAAAACAAATACATAATATTGAAAATTGTCTCACAGAGCTGATCCCAAGAACAAAGAACTCAGCGGAGCACGGTTTGAAACACACTGATCTAGGTTATCTAGAAAATGCAAAGAGCTCTGTAAGGACACAAAAATACAGTCACCGCATACAATTTATATGTCCTTCCAGAATTTTTCTGTGGAGCAGTGTCTCGGGGTCGAACTCAGCCTCGTGAGGACCAATGAGATGCTATCTTGAATAAATAGATAGTGGTTCTGGTCTAGGAGACTTAGATTAGTGGCCGGAAGGTTTGTTGTGCTGACTACATGACACCCTTTATCCACAAATGTTGGCACTATCATCCCTAACGATGATTACTCTCGGTTAATATAGCTTGTTTGCGGGATCCTGCTGTATAGTATGTATATTATTAGTGAATATTATCACTTATATTGAAATGGATTTCAACAGCTGATTTAAATACACTGAACTTTCCACTCTCAAATTTAAACCAATGTTGTGAATAATGTATATATATGTTTGATTACTCACATGTAAGTGAATGTGTGTATATTCTCGATGTTTCTGTTAGGTTGGTAGATGTGACTGGTAATGGCTAGAACCAGTTTTTACTCCTGAGTATTGTAACCACATTTGTAAATAGTTCCATGGATGTGGGGCAGGATGCGTCCATTGGTTATCACATTTCCTTCACTATCCGACATAGCTCACTACCGTGCCATGTTTGGAGTTCACTATCCTACACAGGTCACTACCATGTTATGTCTGAGTTCATTATCTTACACAGGTCATTACCATGCTATGTCTGAGTTCATTATCTTACACAGGTCACTACCATGCTATGTCTGAGTTCATTATCTTACACAGGTCACTACCATGCTATGTCTGAGTTCACTATCTAACACAAGTCACTACCATGCTATGTCTGAGTTCACTACCCTACACAGGTCACTAGCATGCTATGCGTGGAGTCCAGTTTGCTAACAACATAAAATTATTTCACATAACTCATGTTCTTGATCACTATTATATACACACATCACACTAGATGAAGTCACTTCACACAATTTCTGTTCCTGATCATTATATACACATCACACTAGATGAAGTCACTTCACATAACTCATCTTCTTGATCACTATTATATACACATCACACTAGATGAAGTCACTTCATACAATTTCTGTTCCTGATCATATAGAAATGAACTGTAACCATAGTACCTTGTACATTGTGTCAGTAGGTCCAAGTTGACAAAAAATATTGCTTTGTTGGTAAAAGGAAATGTGACAAATCAATGACATATTATTTATTTTGTAAATATTTTGTAAGTTGCTTATGTCTGTTGTCTTATTGCAGTGTTGGGGCCTACGCTGAAAACATTCAAATACTCACTTCGTATTGGTCAATAATAAATTAAATACACTATTTTCATCTTAACTTGTTGATTGGTGGATTTTATAATTAAAGTTTTTTTTTTAGCAAATGTGTTTTGTTTTTTTATCTGTGTCTAGATTAAATTGTAGGGTTTTGTCACAGTTATTGTCTTTATAATTTTTTTGGGTATGCGAATAAATTATTATATTTATGTATGCAACATTGTAATATTTAAAACAGATTGCATCATTGTTGCTGATTCGTGCTTTTGTTTCTCTTTTTTTCCCCTCTTTCTCTGTCTTTC
Source organism: Timema genevievae (assembly GCA_902155825.1). Taxonomy (NCBI): domain Eukaryota; kingdom Metazoa; phylum Arthropoda; class Insecta; order Phasmatodea; family Timematidae; genus Timema; species Timema genevievae. Next base: position 32,612 of record CABFWO010004905.1, read on the forward strand.
TCCTTCTTCCTCCTTCCTCTGTCTTTCTCTGTCTGCTGCATGCCTCGTCATCATCATCATCATCACCATCGTCGTGTGGACAATATCCTTGCATCGCACCAATCCGTCGGCGACTTCTTCCGCTCGCTCTTGTGCTAAACCTAACAAACCCAAATTTCCCTCCTCCTGTGCACACTAACAAACGTGGCGGCACTGATGGCATCGCATCGGAACTGTGAGTCATTATATTCATATTCATGTGTTGTGACATTTTGATCTTTTTATATATATATATATATATATCCTTGTTTCAAAACGTTTGTATTGACATATCTTCATTTATCTCTTGACCTTTATTTTTGTAATCAATAAATCAAACTGGTCGAAACACTTCAATTTGTGAAATTTGACTTTTTTTCCTTGTGACCACCAAATGTACATTTACATTTATATTAATATGTTGTATTTTTTTTTTACTTTAATCTCCTTTTTACTAACGCTTGTATTAATATGTTATGAATCACTCAAAAATATTTGTTTTGTAATCTTTAAATATTTTCAATCGGTCGAAACGCTTCCATTCGTGGAATTTGGATTTTATTTTTTGTGACCATAAAATGTGTATTTCTAATAATATTGTTGTGTTGTGCTTTATTTTTTACTATAATCTTTTTTTCAAACATTTATATTAAAATGTTATTAACACGTTATTTATTTAAAATCTTGTGTTTTGTAATGTATACATATTTCCAATCGGTTGAAACGCTTCCGTCCTCGGACTGTTTGTTGTCCCACGGCAGAGAGCTACCACAGTACAAACACAGTGTTCTTGGTTGTTATTCTGATGTCAGTCGTAGGGGGGGTTTTCATAGTATTTGCTCTGATGGCTCTATGCTACAGGTCAGTTGTAGTACACAAAAACTTCTCCCTCTGCCTCAGGTTAGTCAAGCCAAAACAGAAGGTAGCTCTTCTCTAAAGCAACATTTGTTCACACCTACGTTTAATAACAAACAATTGAAAAAAATATATATCATTAAAAAAAACTTTTTTTTTCTGTATTTATTTAGTTCTTGTTATTTCGAAGAAAAAAAAATGTTGAAATTATATTTATTTTTTCCCTCTCTTAGAATCAGTACATTTTAAATGTTTTCTCTTTACTGAAGGAGTTGTTTCTCTACCTCGAGATTATTCTTGAGTTTACCATAATATACTAATAATATACTAATAATACCCATTGTAAAAAAGGCACTGTAAACCTAAACACGAAAACTAATACTATTTCAATTTTTCAGCAAATGTTTTCCAAAAAATTTTGATTCAATATTTTCCTTTCTAAAGTTCATTTCTACTCATATATCTGTTACTAGTGTTCATAAAGAAAAGTTTAATATAATATTAATTAAATGTAACTATTTTTTTATACATTTTTTCTAAGTTTCTTACACTCAAATCAATGGAAACTAAAACAATTATCGCATAATTATTTGTGTTTCTTATATTTGCGGTAGTTGATTCTTTTGATTAAAACTTTATCTTTATCATCGATTTCTCCTTCAAAATATTCATCATTGGTTCTTCGGTTTAATGTATTTATCATCAAAATAGATAATAATATGATAAAATTTTGAGTTTTAAAGGTTATGCTAATGTTTTAAAATGATTCGAGTAAAACCGTATTCAAACTCTTAACAGTAGTAATTTAATAAGTTCATTTACACACACAACATTTGAGTATAGTAAAACTAACAATTTTATTATTATTGATGTTAGCCAATAAAGGAAAATTGTATCCTGTTTTTTATCCCATTTTATTAGAGAGATTATCAAATTTGAAAAAAAAAAAAAAAAANAAAAAAAAAATCTAGAATATTTGTATTTTATGTCACTAAGTCAATTTTTAATATCAATTACCAATTATGGCCATCATAATTTATATTTCACAAACATACTATTTAAGTTAATAGTTTGGTAAAAAAAAATTATATTGATATCAATTAAAAAGTAGAAATGATACTGGTACTTCCCTGAAAAATTTGCAAGTGATAAACCAAGAACCCATGATAATACAAAGAGCACATTTAAAATCTCCTGGCATAGATGTTGAAGCCTTCGTGTTTTATTTTTATTTTTCTGGACAGTAGAACTTGTATTTTGCAACAGACAAAAAGTAGTCCCCTTGCACTCAACCCTTAATAATGTCACAAACATACACCTAACCCCCCTTAACACCCGATACTTTTCAACCCCTCTGCCTTTGGGAGAAGTTGCTTTGAAACTTTGGCATTGAAGTTCTCCTCTGGATTCAACTCTAAAAAAAAAAAAAAAGTTTGGTTTTGAGCGAGAGAAGCTTGGTTCGAGGTAGTGAAGATATTTATCGTGGTTTGAGAAAACAAATTATGTAATTTATTAATTCCGTGTATTTATATTGTACATTCGTCACTTTGTTTTTGTTATTCACCTCCAGTTAACTCTCGTCTAAACCCTTCTTCATGTCTGTCGAGGAAATATCATTTACAAATTCTGTTAGTAGATAAAATATAGACCCCCAATCCAAACAATTTTTTTTTTTGGACTTAGTTCAGCTCGGATCTAACTTCAATGCACTATTTTCTGAGGCAGCCTGCAGTGTACCAGTGACCCATCTCGTTAACATTTCTCTCGATGTTGAATTTGGTCTGTTTGTGTTCCTTTGCATGTTACTGTTGTATATTTTCACACACACCCACACACACACACACACACACACACACACACACACACACATTGGTTGCCTGGGAGATATCGCACTGTGTGTGGACATACAACACGACATGGATGTTTCAATGACATCCGAGAGCACAACTAACACTTCCCCCGGATGTCTGGTCCGAGACATCTCGGTTAGTCTCTGCGCTGTGATCGACTGTAAGTCTCCTCCATATGTTTTGTAAGTATAATGTTAAAAGAGTTTTTACCACGATCGGTTTGAATCTAACCTGTTAGTTTTGCTCTCCTGCTATTTGGTGTGACAATGTTTGCTAACATGGTTTGCTGACCATATTTTGCTCAGTGACTGTGAACTCTGACCCGACAACCCCTTCAAGGACAGGGCGGGCCGGATCGCTCATTACCGGCCTTAAAACGGTTTGATGGCTCTCGTTGTTATCTGATTGGTTACCTCTTGGATTGGTATTTATTTTGGTATGTTTATAAACCTATTTAGCTGTTTAGCACTGTTATTTATTTATGTTTTGTTATCGGTTCATTTCTATATATATATTTTTTTGGGTGCGTGTGTTTTTATTGGCAGTGAATGCTGTGTGCTTTGATTTATTATCTCTACGATTCCCTTCATCCTCACCTCTTTTTTTTTCCCCCCCACCAAGCTCACTTCAAACTTGACTCACATTTACAAATACAAGCTTTCTAATTCAACTTTTTCCACACAAACTGCACTAAAACTGCACTAATACACCAAGCTAATAATACACCATACTAAACTTCGCCTAGTGCAATAACTACTAACGATAACTCTTTTGTACTTTTTTTTTCACACAAAAACTAAATATCACTTTTATAAAAAAAAAGCCTACGTCAAAAAGTGAGTAAAACTTTGATCTAATAATTTTGAATCCTAACTACCTTGACCCTTCACCCCCCTTTTCCCTTCTCACTGTATTGTGTGTCTTTGTGCTGCATGCATGTCCCATATCCCACACGTGTGTTTTTTTTACCAACCTCATTTGGACTCATGTGTAGACCATATTCATCCTAGTAATTTTAAGATTGATAGACTATTACGTTCATATAATTTTACAGAATACTATATTAATTTAACTTTAGAAATCAATTAATGCTAATCATATCATTCCCCCTTAATCATATTTAATTTTAACAAGTTGCCTGGTGTTGATCGATTACACATATGTGAGCTATTCATTGTTTAATACATCTGCATATGATCACATGTGATAGCAATTGATAGAAATGTGAAGATGAAATTATATATGTGAGTATTCATAGAAACATCTTATAAAGTATTTATTTTCAAAAAAAAAAGGCATGGAAAGTAAAAGTAATATCAATAAAATGGATTGATTATTAATCTTACAAAGTAATAACAATTTTTTTTCCTTGAAACATAACTTATTGTTTTAAATCACTCATTAACTTATTTATAACCAATTAATCATACTTTAAAATTATTCTAAGTATGAATTCATTATTAGGTATAGAATATTTATGTTAAAAAAGTTAACTTTGAATCCCAAAATTTAAATAATAATTTATTTATTATACAGCATATTAGTTCATTTATATATAAATTATTATTCATTTATGTCAGTTAATTTATTGGTTTCTTATGTAAGTAACAAAAAGATGAATGCCACATCAGGTTACATCAATGAAAGTTTAGATTTTTTTTCAAACAAATTAACTAGTCATAAAATTTCCAAACCAAATTCGTTTTTTATATAACTTATTAACAATAAGCCATTCATCAATAAAGTTGTTCCTTTATTTAGTTCATTTTGATTCAGAACATTTATTAAAAGTGATATATTTTGGATTGTTGATCAATCAATCCATAGGTGTCGTCGCAATCTCTTGGTTATTATTATTTATCACCGCGTCTTACTATCTGTTCTGGTTATACGCTTAAGTACTAATTATGATGATGAGTTAGGAATTGGGAAGGTTGAATATAGAGGAATTGAATCCGCATTTACGTGGAGGGAGAGTGGAAAACCATTTAGGAAAAAAAACCTCAGTTCACCTGAGTGAGATTTGAACCTTGAGCTCCCCGTCCTCGGTGGTTAGCTCAACACAGAACTAGCGCATTAGCTAACTACGCCACCGAGGCGGGTGAGCTCTTAGTCACTTGGGGTGTTGGAGGGGAGAATTAAGGGGGGGAAGAGAAGGACATAATAAGACAAGTTTCACTTTAAATTAGAAAATAAAATATATTTCTTACCAAATGAAAAACATAAATGATCTAGAATATTATGATAGTGGAATTAGTTTTATATGTTATAAAAATTCATTTTTATGTATTGCTCCAAACGTAGATTTTTAATTTTCTGAATAAAACCATTCCCTGTTTCTTTTGCAGTACGAAGGGTGTTTTGCTTTATCGGATGATTGGGGGGGAGGCAATTGCTCAACTCTAGAGAATCGTGTAAAATGTATCTAAACAAAGAGCTGGCTCCTGTAAGCCCTTAACACCATGGTATATTTATTAGCAATTAATTAGAAGAATAAAAAAATAATCACTTTGACATTTGCAAATTAACAAGTAAATCACTAAAAAAATAAAACAATTGATATGTGCCAAATAAAATAATAATGTAAGCAATAAAAACCAAAATGGTTTCGAGAAAACTTTTTGGAACTGATTTGGACCAAAATCTGCTTCCCTCCTTTTTTTCTTTATTTTTCTCTTTTTTTTCTCTTTTTTTTCTGTTCGATTTTCCCGCCAGAAGGAAGAGCACTATGCCGAAATATGATCCTCCTTACGTGAAAAAAACGTCAGCGAAGAAGTATGTCGGCAAAGGTCCTGAAGAGGCGGCCATGGAAAGCGTGAACAAGATCCTGACGTTTGGGAACATGCCGTCCTATAGGTAAGCTCTGAACAGGGCCGCGACAAACACTCTAGTAGTAATAATAATAATAATAATAATAGCAACACTAATGAGGCACTAATAAAATGCGAATATGATCATATCATGCTAGTGAAGGACATTCTCTGGGAATGGTACTCTATTGGTGGTTGATTTTAGGAAGGTTGTATTTGCTCTATTAATATTTAAAAATGTGTGATTATTATCACTACACACTACAAGAATACGCAGATTCAAATAATACCAATATTAGGAGTGTTTTATAAATTATCTTTAACTAAAAAGTTAAAAATGTACTCACCTAAACATAATATCGTAAATATAATAAGAATCGGAATAGCCCTAAGAACTGAAAGTATTTTAGAACACCAAACTTACTTACTCTATTACATTAGGAGCTCGAAAGGTTATTTCCGCACTTACAAAAGTATGTCACCTATCCTTATCTTGAGCTAGTTCTATCCAGTCCACCTCATTATACTCTATCCTTAGCTTGAGCTAGTTCTATCCAGTCCACCTCATTATACTCTATCCTTAGCTTGAGCTAGTTCTATCCAGTCCACCTCATTATACTCTATCCTTAGCTTGAGCTAGTTCTATCCAGTCCACCTCATTATACTCTATCTTTAACCCGAGCTAGTTTTACCCAAGCCACCTGATTATACATTTTGAGCTAACAGTATAAAGTATGTAGCTCATCATTATGTAACTTGCTCCACACCCCAATTCGGAACAAATATCTTCCTAAGCACTTTGTTTCCTCACACCCTAAATTTATTTCCATTATGTAAGGTAAGAGCCCTTGTTTCACAACCATAGAGAACCGCACAGATTTATCTGATTGCCAAACCCTTCCTTCACCTCTGACAAGACGTGTATTAATCACAACTTGTGAATGTGTGGAATGCCAGGCCTCCACCGTGGTTCGGATACCACGTTAAACTGTAGGTCCTCCATTTCATCTCACAATCACCCTACCATTACACATTAGCGTAAGTGTGTATAACCCGAGCAGGTAGTAAGACGCGGTGCTAATAATAATAATAATAATCATAATAATAATAATACATAGAGAACCGGTCGGTATTACTATGGTTCTGTATATTCTGAGTTTTATGTTCCTTAGTTTGCCATAGATGTTGGATGTTAGTCATGCTAAACTAACCAGCCTTGCATGTTTTCCCTAAAATATCCTGCACTAAAATACAATGTTCCCAGACATGCCATTTTGATCAATGGTCCTATTCTATTATCTTGGTCCTATTCCATTCCTTCTCAATAAAATATTACCAAAAGACATTTAATACGTTATTTAACAATAGCACCCATCCCAACTTGATCAACATTTTTATTTATAGGTGCATACAAACTCAAGGTGTTTGTTAAGTTTGGGATAGATTTCATTTTGAAAATATTAATTATTGTGTGCTTAAGTAACTTTGATGGGATTATCTCATTCCTATTTCCAGTATTCCTTTGACTTTTTACGCAAATTCTTAGACAGATGAGGTCCAGGCAATGTCACACAATATGGCGGTATACTATTCTGTGGTTTAGGTAACTATAATTTTAACTTTCTGATTTTAAATAATCTAAAAACAATCTTAATATTTGAATCATTCGAATATCTGGGTTTTTTTTGTGTGTAAATTAATAATAAAACATTTTTTATAGTAAAATTACAAATAAAGAATGTCTGTAATCTGCTACCCAAAGTGTACTATTCCCAATTATAACTTGATTTTCAACCAAACTGCAGCAAAATGTACTTTTAATAGCGACTCTAGGTACTGGATGGACCCAAGTGTTTGGTTTGGTTTGGTTTGGTCATCTGGGATGGTCTTATCTGCCTGCACACCTGGTTGAAGGTCAAGTTGGGAGAGGTACCTCGTGGAGGTGATAGCAGGCAGGCACCAAGATGGCCCTTTCCCGCAAAACATAAAAAAAACACCTTTTGGCCAAAGAGTGAATGGATGCTAGCGAATGAATGTTGGTTAAATTAAGTATAATTTGCAAATGGCAGTGATTATTTTAACAAAACATTTAATTTTATTAAAATGCTATTTACATACTTTTTTTAAATTTTAATTTTGGTTTTGTTTTACCCACTTAATTTTGTCCATTTTGTTTATATGTTTTTTTTATTATTTTATATTGCTTAGCATTTTAAAATGGATTAATATAATTTGTTAAATGTTTGTTGCGTATACATTTAGCAAGACAAATTTATATATTAACTTATTTTGTTTAGAACTGTCTACATTTTTGAAGTACTTGCTCTGAAACTGTTTCTCTCTATAGCAAAAAAAAAAAAGAAAAAACTTTTTACTAATCTTCCAATTCAACTAAGGTCAAAGACCGATGTAACTCTGAAATGTTGACCTATTCTCTAATCTGTTCCCCAATCTATAATAGTTTAGCAAAGCTTGCGATAATGTCTAGGAGGAACAAGATCTAGTCAGAATGTAAGTTGTGATCCTCCTTGACCACTGAGAAAAGGGAGACCGGCATGTTTCATGCAATCAGTGCCTTAAATGGACGAAATGCAAACTCTTAGCTACACAATTCATTCCACAACGAGTCTATAAATGCTAGTTTTGGTGATAGAATCATTATTTTACAATTATTAAAGAAAGTGTTTGGCCCAAACAGGGTTTTATAAATAGTTTACGTAATCAGTAATGTTTTGAATTATTTCACTTAGTATCAGAACTAAATGAAAGTCCATTTCAGACCCTGATTGTAATATAATTATTTTAATCATCTTGGTTTTAAACTCTTCTAGTGGTCAACTTTTATAAAGCAGCAACGTTATTCTTAAAACATCTATTTTATTTTTTATTTGTTTAAGTCTAGTAATTGGAAGTCACATGTGTTTGTGGGCTTACAACTACAGACCATGGAATGGGTATACTCTAAATCCCATTAAAAAGCTTTGTTCTAACCATTCGAAAAATGTTTTAAAAACTTTGTTCACTAACAATTTGTAAGTCTGTGGTGGATCCACTGGCATCACACTGCGAGCGTGATCAATTACAAATTAGACACTTTATTTAAATTACCACAAAATTGTTTCAAATCAAGTTGGCTTATTGAGCGAAAATTGAATCGACTGAGCCATTGTGATCACCTTCTAGTGGTATCGAGTGCCCTTACTAGGTATCTCTCTCATCCATTATTTATAATTATTTTAATGGGTTTCAATTCCCGTGGGGATATAGCTAAGTACCTAATATTATATTTAAAATATGGTATTTAAAAACAAAAGAATATTTCATTGTAAGGCGTGCTATTGTATCTTGTCAGAGTTTAGGGAGAACTCACCAAGTCCAATCTTACAGACTTTCAAAATTGTGCCAAATTGACTTCCGAATCAACATTCAATATACCTACTTACGTTATAAACCCATGCCCAGGAATTGCCTGACTTCAAAGGATATAAACATCTCATATCAGCCAGTCCCTGCCAAGTCCTGTGTGATTACTGTTACTAGCCATGAGCAGAAATATTAGTTTTGATGAACGGTGTAAGTAACATAGTTCATTCAGGCATTTTGAGTCACCTACAAAGATAGTTAACACAGTCAGGTATATAAAGTCAGCCCCAAAGTGAGTAGTAAATAGTCAGGTACGGTATATAATATGTAAGTCAGCCACAAAGAGAATAGTTAATACAGTCAGGTACATCAAGTCAGCCACAAAGACAATCTTTACCTGGCTATTAACGGCTCTGTTAATAATCAGTTATTGAGTACTAGGTCCAGATCTTTGGAGAAGTGTAAGTGTGAGTAGTCCTTGGTGAGTCCTGCCTGAACAGTGAGTAAGTCTCGTCTGAACCAACCCTTGTTCTTTATTGTTTGTCAGTCGAGGTGACTCCCAGAGGGTCCTGTTCCGACCTGTCAACCATATGTCGTCTGGACTCGTCTCACGCTTCCAGTTAGTTCACACTCTCACCACCTTCTTGCTCGTTTGATAAGCTCGTTAGTTCACAAGATGGCTGAGGGGGGAGGGGAGGGGGGGGACTTCATCTGGTCCATTAATTCTCTAAAGTTAATAATAATAAAGTTGATTAAACACAGCCGACCTGAGGGCGGTCTTGGGGTAAAGTGCTCGACTCAGGATCCCGATGTTCGTGTGCTCGAACCCAGTCCGGGTCGACGAATTTTTCTTGACCGATAAAAATCCGTAGCACAACTTCCTACAGAGGGGAAGTAAAGCCATCAATCCCATGTTGATTGTGGTATGTAAAAAAAAAACCTGGAAGGTATGGGAAAATACCTTTCCCAACAAAATTGTTAGGTCCTTTCGCTTTTACTCATAGAAATTCTTGTGTGCTGATATAATCAATCGTTTCAGAAAGTGAATGTTAAATACCTCAAATAAATGGTGAAAAAAATTAAAACTAATAAAAAATCTATTTTGAAAATTTAGTAAAAATACACCCACTAGATTGTATTACCATCTGTTATGTGTTAATTAGTCTCAGACATCTTTAATTTATTTGGAAAGCAGGCTTTTCTTCAATAATATTAGGGGGCAGCTTTCACTATGCAGCTAAAATTTGCTTGGGGAAATGCTTTATTTTAGCAAAAATAATGTCGTACTACTTTATATGTCTAAACATGCTTCAATATTAATTATTAAGATGGTGAAATGCGTTAAGGATTGCCCTGATTAGCAGAAATCTTAAAACGATAAATAATCCTGCTCGCACTAAGTCTACAGCACAAGTAACTCAATTGGTTTATCAAATTCTAATAAAGATATGGTCGTAAAGGCATGCATTTAAAAAAATCAGTTAAGTGTCATCAAAATGACGATCTGGAAACTTCTTAAGATATAATTTTACCATCTGTTGAAATATCCTGGGGTATAATCTATGTAATACAATTATTTTTTTTAAGATTGCGTCTTATTACCCATTCAGGTTATACGACTATGTACTAATTACACTAATAGGTTCGAGAGGAGGAAGGGTGAATTTATAGGAAGTGTACCTGTATTTGCATGGAGGGAGAGTGGGGAACCATTTAGGGAAAACCACCCTCAGTACACCCGACCAGGGTCGAACCACGATCATTGGCAGAGTAACACTTTAAACCATGCGGCCACTGAAGCGAGTTAATAATAATAGTTAATATCTTAAAAAATAAAGTTGCTTCATCAATGTTATTGAGGTTTATAGTCTCAATTTTAGATTGTGACAATCCCTTCTTTAGATACAAGATAATTAATTTTAAATAGATACCGGTGAGGTCATAATTCATTTGTATGTTCTGCGATTGATTTTGAATGCAACATAATTGGAAAACTAGGCACTAGTATCACCACTTGTGCATTGATCACGTGGTATTCTTTTAAATATATTTATAACTCTAGAAACTAAAGTAGTATCCTGTGGGACCAAACTATAATCACTTTCCAAGTGTGTGCGCTATCTGTTGAGAATTGATAGTTGGCAACCCTGATGGATGGAACTGATGATCATTTACAGTTAACCCTTTTAGTGTCAAGCCTATACCGGATTTGTGGGCGAAGAGTGCCAATTAATTTTATGTGCTAGGAGTGCCAAGGCTATTTCATAATATTTGCGGGGTTGTACAAGAAAAATCGCCAAAGTGATATTTATGAAGCCATTTTTCAGATTTTTCTATCATTTTCATCTGCGTAAATGTTTCTATAGTAGAGGGGAATGTTTGTGTACTACTGACATAATACACTCTTGCCCTATCCGTCAAGTAACACCAGAACTAGTGTAAATAGGAAATGCCGATCTCATTGCTTCCTGGCACTTTAAAATTTAGAAGGTGGAGACAAACAGATCAGCTTGTGGCACTTTCTAACGTTAGAAGGTGGAGACAAACTGATCAGCTTGTGGCACTTCTAACATTAGAAGGTGGAGACAAACAGATCAGCTTGTGGCACTTTCTAACGTTAGAAGGTGGAGACAAACAGATCAGCTTGTGGCACTTTCTAACGTTAGAAGGTGGAGACAAACAGATCAGCTTGTGGCACTTTCTAACGTTAGAAGGTGGAGACAAACAGATCAGCTTGTGGCACTTTCTAACATTAGAAGGTGGAGACAAACAGATCAGCTTGTGGCACTTTCTAACGTTAGAAGGTGGAGACAAACAGATCATCTTGTGGCACTTTCTAACGTTAGAAGGTGGAGACAAACAGATCAGCTTGTGGCACTTTCTAACGTTAGAAGGTGGAGACAAACAGAATTGTCACTAAATGAGTTTTAAAAAAATTCCAAGAGACCGTCCCAAAATGCAATCCACGCGGATGTTTGTAACTCCATAGTTTTATGTGTAACGTGTCAAGTGGGATCCCCCTCTTTCCTCAGCCCACATGAACCACCGAGCTAACAGGTTTAGTCAGAAATGTACAGTACTTAAGTAGGTTAGTTAGCGAGTGGCTTGGCTACACCTCACAAATAAACACTTGTGAGGGAAACCAATTTTATATGATCTCTAGCCAAAAATAATCGCATGAATGTTTTATTATTATTATTTATGTTATTATTTGCTTCATTTACATTTGGATAAGTTTTTATTTAATCTATCATTTCACATCCCTTCTTCACCAATACCACAGCTTCAATTTATGTGTCTTGTCGTAGAAATGGAATATGTTATTTTGGTAATCCTTGTTTATTTTACTGGAAATGTTGATGAATCTGCTACTGCAGGCTTACCAGGATCCGCCATGCTGGATTGCTACTGTCTGCAAATAAACAAGTGAGCCTCACCAACAGACAGCCGCCTTTGTTTACATATCGAACAAGCAATGGAGCCGTTGGATGTATAAAAATAAACCTATATTCAATTAAAGCTAACTATATTATTAAACACAACGGTACCAAATTGTGTAACTTTAGTTGGTTTAAGATTGTGTGTAGTTCCTGCGTTGATTAAATAGAATGGCGGCTGTTGGTGGCCGGAGGGATTTGATTATGTCATGTCTTACGTCACCCAGTACGTAGCAGTTACATTTTAATAAGAAGACAGACAAATATATAAAAAATAAATTAAAATAAGTAGAGTAACAATGTTAAACGGACATTGGTATGGATTTTAAAGTTAAAGGTTTGTTTATCATTTGAAGTTCTCTAAATTTTACCTGGTTTTTAAAAACTTAAGTTTTTCTTTCATATAGCTTGTGTTAGTGAGTGACATCACAATGTCAGCCAATCAGATGTCTTTGTCCATCTGGCGCTACCTTTTATTCTCTTAAACATTGACGTGACTCGTTGAAATCAATAGCACACAGCGTAGCAGACACTGGTAAGGCTACATGGCTGCTGTTAGGTTCTTAGATCAATCTTGTTTATTTAATAAAATAGATTGTTCATGAGTAAATTTGTTCCTTGATTTATTTAAAGATAGTTTAAAGATATTTGTAAAATATACCTTTTTTTTTTTTAGTTTACATGAATTTATGATTGCATGCTTTCTATGTTGTAATTTATATTATTTAAATTGATTTTGAAAGTATTTATGTTTTTCAACAATAATTCAAGCCTGCATAATATTTTATGTTGTCTGGTTATATTGTGTGAAGAAAAAAAACATGCAAGAATTGAAACCTTATTCTTATGTTGTCCTTACCCACTATCCAAAGAATTACGTATTTTTCCGTAAATAGTTGAGCTTTAACTTATGAATAGGTTGCATTTCCTTGTTCTTAAGATCAGATATTTTGTGTCAATGTTGACAGAAGGCTGGGAAGAAGAATGTCTGTTGACTTTGTTGATGTTGTGTGTTCAACTAACATTAATTCATATCTGAATAACACTCGCCCACTTATGAATAATATGCACCCACCTTTAGCATTCAGGCACATATGATTAATATTCAGGCACATATGACTAATATCCAGGTATAAATGACTAATATTCAGGCAAATATGACTAATATTCAGGCACATATGACAAATATTCAGGCATATAAATCATGACTAATATTCAAGCACATATGACTAATATTCAAATACATATGACAAATATTCAGGTACATTTGACTAATATTCAGGCAAATATGACTAATATTCAGGCACATATGGCTAATATTAGGCACATATGACAAATATTCAGGTACATATTATTAATATTCAGGCATATAAATTATTACTAATATTCAGGTACATATGACTAACATTCAGGCACATATGACTAATATTCATGTACATTTGACTAATATTAGGTACATGACTAATATTCAGGCACATATGACAAATATTCAGGTACATTTGACTAATATTAGGTACATATGACTAACATTCAGGCACATATAACTAATATTCAGGAATTTAATTGATGACTTTAATATTCAAGTATATATGAACAGGCATAATTTCTCTATTTGGGGTTTCAACTCTGACTAGCAATATAGTCATATTTTTCTATTATCCTATTTTAATCACAGGCCTAGTTTTTGTAATGAAATCTGCGCGGCCCCTGGACCCCAACAAGAGAGGATTTTATGTGTAAGTGGATTTAAACATAACAATGAAACAAAAAACATAAATTAGTAAATAATTCTAAAAGTAGTCCTACATTGTTGCAGGATTATTTTGGAACTTGAAGTAGATTTTTTTAATAGTCTACAATTTCCTGCCAAGATGTAGATTTTTTATCATGGAAGCATAATATGTCAATAATCTGGAATAGGAAACTAAAAGTTTATTTTTAAATGCAAGTCAACATTGTCCAGGGGCAAATAGTAGAGTGAGTGTTTATACTCGTCGGTGGAATAGGGGAAGTGCTATCAGGGCTCATTTTCTTCCCTCTCTCCCTATTTTGGACATTGGCGTGCGAGGGATTAGAGTGATTAAGTGTGTTAAGTCGGACTCCTTTCAGAAGAGCGCGTGTGAGCTGGTTCACTAGAGCTGAAGCCATCAGTAAGGTACAGTCTTATTAAGACTTTCTCACGAGTGCGCATGAGCTTAAGCTCAGTACAGAAATAAGCCTTGCTGTTTTTCAAGTTGCGCCTGGTGGAGAAAAACGTAACGGTCTTAGTGCAAAACAATTTATTGAAGAACGTTATATTACGGTCAGCAGTGTGGACACCGGCTGTTATGATTATAGTAACCGTCTGGAAAAAACAAACTTTAGACTGGTTGCAAATCATAGGGTTTCTCTTCTGGAGTGATTTAAAAATATTATACTGAACTAGAGAAATAATTTTTAAAAACTTTACACCATCTTCTATAGGTTTATGAAACAATGTATATATAAAAAAAATCCATTTTCCTTTCATAAAATTACTGTAGGATGAACCCACAATTTTATATTGCGAATGTTATCTTTTAAAACGTTTAACCTCTTCTGGTTAGTGCATTGTATAATACTGACAAACAGCCATGTTTTCCTACAAGCTCTAGTGAGCTGCAGTGCAGCTCAAAGGTAGCATCTCTCGTAAACCAGCTCAGGCCAACTCGTCTTAAAGAGGCCTTAAGATGCAACCCACTTTGCGAAATAGCTTTGAATTTGCTAAGCAGGAAACATATTTAAGGTTGGGTTTAGAAACCCAGTTTTATTAAAATTACTCCCCATCATAAAAAAAAGAACCACCCCTAACTCGAGGTAAGGGGCGGTTTCTACATCATGGAAGCATAATATGTCAATAATCTGGAATAGGAAACTAAAAGTTTATTTTTAAATGCAAGTCAACATTGTCCAGGGGCAAATAGTAGAGTGAGTGTTTATACTCGTCGGTGGAATAGGGGAAGTGCTATCAGGGCTCATTTTCTTCCCTCTCTCCCTATTTTGGACATTGGCGTGCGAGGGATTAGAGTGATTAAGTGTGTTAAGTCGGACTCCTTTCAGAAGAGCGCGTGTGAGCTGGTTCACTAGAGCTGAAGCCATCAGTAAGGTACAGTCTTATTAAGACTTTCTCACGAGTGCGCATGAGCTTAAGCTCAGTACAGAAATAAGCCTTGCTGTTTTTCAAGTTGCGCCTGGTGGAGAAAAACGTAACGGTCTTAGTGCAAAACAATTTATTGAAGAACGTTATATTACGGTCAGCAGTGTGGACACCGGCTGTTATGATTATAGTAACCGTCTGGAAAAAACAAACTTTAGACTGGTTGCAAATCATAGGGTTTCTCTTCTGGAGTGATTTAAAAATATTATACTGAACTAGAGAAATAATTTTTAAAAACTTTACACCATCTTCTATAGGTTTATGAAACAATGTATATATAAAAAAAATCCATTTTCCTTTCATAAAATTACTGTAGGATGAACCCACAATTTTATATTGCGAATGTTATCTTTTAAAACGTTTAACCTCTTCTGGTTAGTGCATTGTATAATACTGACAAACAGCCATGTTTTCCTACAAGCTCTAGTGAGCTGCAGTGCAGCTCAAAGGTAGCATCTCTCGTAAACCAGCTCAGGCCAACTCGTCTTAAAGAGGCCTTAAGATGCAACCCACTTTGCGAAATAGCTTTGAATTTGCTAAGCAGGAAACATATTTAAGGTTGGGTTTAGAAACCCAGTTTTATTAAAATTACTCCCCATCATAAAAAAAAGAACCACCCCTAACTCGAGGTAAGGGGCGGTTTCTACTTTCACTGTATGTATCTATTACCTAGTATTTCATAATCTCACCTGTTTATTTTTTAAATTACTTTTATTTTTGTATTTCTTAGCGCATTTTGAGTTTACATTTTTAGTGGCTGGTTTGTTGTGCTATGTATGACGGTGATTGGCTCATCCAGTTGGCACTTGCCACAGTGTGATATTGAAGGCAACTCCTCGGGTCCTCTTTCCATTAGGTTAAAACACTCTCAAGTTCTGGTCACGGCGCAAACACATTGCCCGCCCCCCTTTTTAGAGGGGCCGACAGTGTGTTTAGGATGTGCGACTGGATGTTGTTGTAGAAGCATGAACGCTGGCAAATTTCAACACAAAAAAAATTAAAAAATAAAGTAGATAGACAACTTCTCAAGCAGGGTGACCACAAAATTTGAAAATTTAAATTCGCTGACTTTTCCCTGAGCCAAAAATCTGAATTTTCATGACTAAAACCCATATTGAAATTTTTTAAACATTTTAAAATAAATCTAGATATTAAATTTGTTAAGTTCCCTTTTAAATATAGGACTACATAAGACTTTAATTAAAAAAAATGTTGTTTGACTAGTATTCAAGTGAAATTTACCTTCCCTGAGACAGCGGTCGAATAGAGGCTACCAACAGCTACAAAATTCTGCGATTTTCTTGGCAATTTTAAATACCCTGACTTTTCCAGGTTCCGTGTATTTTCTCGACTGTGGCCGCCCTGTCAAATTTGAAAATATTTCATCATAAAGATACAAACAAGCATTTCAATCATAAACAGTTTAGAAGTTGTGCGTTAAACTGTTCATATTGATGGCGAGGACCGGCAAAGTTAGGGTCGGGGTGTGGGGTATGCAAGAAAAGGTAAGTGTTATTGCAGTTTTTATAGCAAAACTTTTTTTTTGTTAAAATAAATAAGATAGTTCTCCAGTAGAAAGATAAGAGTTTAATTTTCTTCACACGGTTATAACATTTGTTGAACAACTGTCAATGGTGTCTTGAAGTTTAATGACAACTCTTCTTCATTTAAAAAGTTTCTCATATAATGCTTCTGCTCACGACGAATATTCAACAACTTGATTAGGTCACCATGTGGAGGAAGTAAAACTCTGTTTGTACTGAAAAATAATTTATATATGGTCAAAAAAAAGTTATGATATAAAAACTGCAAAAATAATACCTTTTTTTTCACATCCCCTATACTCATACTTTAAATCTCAATATTTGAGTAGCTAAACTTTTTTTTTAATAAATCAATAATTTTGAATATGTTTTAAAATATATTTGAAGTTGAAAGCTATTCGAAATTTCTACTCCAACTAATCCAAAGCTGACTGATGTGGGGACTATGTTCTAAAAATTTATCAAAACTGAACATGTTCTTATTCACACTCATTATGAATCGTCTATAAACATATGTTTATCTATTTAGGAAAGTAAAATATTATAGTACCTATTGTAATTGTTATTGCAGTCACTTCACTTTGATACAGTCAAATTTTCACAGGAAGAGCCTTATCTGACAGCTAGAAAATTTACTAGATCTACTTTCACGAATTAATATATCAAGTCATGTGATATGAAGCTGTCACTTTTGATACACATATTATAAATAACTATCTAGGAAATGCTATCAATTTTGACAGCAAAAAATATGTTTCTTTTTTTAAAAGGCCATTTATATGAAAATTAGACTTTATTTGAGTTTTAGCGGATTGGAAACATTCTGCTCACGCATGATGTTGATGTAGTAGTAATGTTGTAATTGTCATCCATGCATTGCCTGTAGTGTTGTAATGTAGATCTGAAATTATAGTAGCATAAGTAAAGGGGAAAATAAATAGCCTTCTGCATTCTCAAATGTTGCTATAGTTGATTTTAAAAGTTATTTATTTTAATAAATATACCAGAGAGGAACCTGCCATTTAGTGTTAAAATGAATTTGAAAAGTTAAATAACATTTAACAGCTCATCAAGTGAGTAATATAGAAAACTATGAGTTCGGAATACAACTTTCTGATAGTTTACTCTGCCTTGTATGTCAAACATACAAGAAAATGGAAAGACAAACTAATTAAATGAAAATTGATTGAAGAAAGCCCATCTGGAGGCTAAGAAGATAAATTGTGGTAAGAATCCATTGCTCAAAGGTGTCATCTTATTCCTTTCTTCTATCTTATTCAGTAGAAAGTCACACACACATAAGATTGTATATATTCCAGCATTATTGCCTTTATCAAAAACATAGAAGGAAACAGAGAAGAAAAACTCTAATCTACTCCATTTTGAATTTGAATAATATATTTAAAACACTGTGGCAGACTGAAATTGAGGTAAAATAAAATTTCTCATGCCTTTATCTGTAAAAATGTAGAAATTCAATCTATCTATTTAAATAAAAAATAATAAAATAAATATTTGAATGAATAATTTAAATTTTAAAAACAAAGATTATAACAAATGTTGAAAATAAAATCTACATTATTACTTATATAAATATATCTCAGGGAGTGTGTGTGTGTGTGTGTATGTGTGTGACTTTCTACTCTAGAAACCTAAAGAAAGGATTATGTCACCTTTGTGCATTAGATTCCTCCCACATTTTATCCTTTTCCCCTAGATGGGCTTTCTTCACTCAATTTTCACTTAATTAGTTGATCTTTATTTAGTTTTATTCTTTCAATTTCCTTTGTTGTATGATCATTTAGCCATTGTTACTAATCATGATCAAATATAGCAGAACAGTAGGTAGCCTATCTTGATACAACATTCAAATGAAGTGTTTTTTGCATTGTAGTAGGTAGGCCTATAATATGACGCCTAAGTTGCACTCCCATTCATACAACAGATACAATCCCACCAGCAAAAATAATATTACTGGACTGTAGTATAAGAGTGAATTTAACTCACTGGGTGCAAAGTGCTAATTAAACTGATATGTTAAAGGCATGTTACTGCAAATATAAAAGTAACAGGGCCAGAGTGTGTCTATACATCCAATCTACCATCAAGGAGTGTCTATACATCCAATCTACCATCAAGGAGTGTCTATACATCCAATCTACCATCTAGGAGTTTCTATACATCCAATCTACCATCAAGGAGTGTCTATACATCCAGTCTACCATCTAGGAGTGTCTATACATCCAATCTACCATCTAGAAGTTTCTATACATATCTACCTTCTAGGAGTGTCTATACATCCAATCTACCATCAAGAAACTTCTATACATATCTACCATCAAGGAGTGTCTATACATCCAATCTACCATCTAGGAGTTTCTATACATATCTACCTTCTAGGAGTGTCTATACATCCAATCTACCATCTAGGAGTGTCTATACATCCAGTCTACCATCTAGAAGTGTGTATACATCCAATCTACCATTTAGGAGTTTCTATACATCCAGATGTCCTGTTTATCTCTAAAGAATTTACCATGTATATTAGAGATTAAATTTAAACCCTTTCATTAATATTTGATATTCAAAGCAGGAGTCAAGTAGGAGGGAGTTAAATATTCCCTCTAGACTTCAGATGTAGGTTGAAGTACACCGGGGATCAGGAGTCACCAAATAGTTGAAACAACACTAGCTCGGGTCAGCCATTTTATTATTGTAACACATTTAGTAGGAGGTGCACTTTTAAAAGAGGTTTAAATTCATTTTCATTAATCTAATACGATGGTGGTTGTGTTGATACAATGTTCACATGTGAATTGAATGTAGCGTGTGCATGGCATGGACACATGTGAACGTAGTTTCAACCGAGACACGAACCAATGAAAGTGCTGAGTTGGCTAGACGCGCCTTACTATTGGTTGTCTGGAGTTGAGTGTTTTGTGACTGACCGTGATAGCATATGGTCAGTAGGGATGTTTCGGAGTGCCAGTGTGGTGAACCTGTATTACCGCTGCAGGTCAACAACATTTGCTCGTCTCAAACTCTGGGTGATAAATATTTATTACTGTATCAGATAAACGCCACATGCTCAAAACTCAAGACAGAATGAACACAACCATTGTTGTCCTCTGTTGTGTCACAAGGCCTGTTTGCTGCCAACATGAACACGTGTTTCTGTTGTGCTCGTAGAGGAACTCTATTCTCGGCAACATTTTGTATTCAATCTTAACTGTTTGTGTCTGTTAGACCAAAGCTTGTATACAATTGTTGTAGTTATCAAAAAAGTGTTATTCGGTAACTATTCCAATTGATTGTTGTAGTTATCAAAAAAGCGTTATTCGGTAACTATTCCAATTGATTGTTGTAGTTATTACAGGTCCGATATAGGTAGGTATGCTGATATATTGTTGTAGGCGTGTTATCTGGTACTAACGCCAATATATTGCTGTAGCTATCACAGATGTTATTTGGTAGTTATGCCACTATATTATTGTAACTATCACAGGCGTGTTGTATGGTAGTTCCGCCAATAGATTGCTGTAGTTATCACAGGCGTGTTATCTGGTAGCTTGGCCAATATATTGTTGTAGTTATTACAGGAGTATTATCTGGTAGTTATGCCAATAGATTGCTTTAGTTATCACAGAAGTATTATCTGGTAGTTATGCCAATAAATTGGTATAGTTATCACAGGATTGTTACCTGTTAGTTGCGCCAATATATTGTAGCTACCACATGCTCTATCTAGTGGCTATACCAATAAATTGATGTAGTTATTACAGGCTTATTATCTGGTAACTTCAATATATTATTGTAGTTTAAGTTTTGATTCTCTCCTAATCTTTCATAAGCTGTATTTGAAAGAAAATCGTACTTTATTGGTTTCAACAAAAGAGATTTCTTAATTTATTATATCACAGAGCTGTGTCTGGTAATTTTGGTATTATTTAGTTAATCCCTTCTATGCAAGCTTGTTTGTGTACACAATGAACACACAACAATTTTCATAGGAAGGGCCTTATCTGACAGCTATACAAGTTACTACTTTCATGTATTCATATGTCAAGTCATGTGATGTGCAGCTGTTACTTTTGATATATATTATCAATGCCCATAAAATAAACAGTAATAATATTGTAAAATGTTATCTATAGTGAGAAGAAAAATATGTTTGCATTAAAAAAAATATGTTTTATGAAAATTGGACTGCATTTTTAAAATGCATCAAATCAAGTCTTGAAAACAGTAAAGTTCCGCTCCACTATAATGTTTGTTGGGACGTGGGACTTACTGAGGTATAAAGGTTCTCTATCATGTGATTTGAGAATGTCATATTGTAGTGATTCACCATGGGCATAGGGAGAGTTTAATTCAGCAGCGGTATTAAGAATTACTATTAAACCTTAAGAACATTGTTATTTTATACAGTGGTGGGTTAACTTTATTTGTGTAAGGGGGGAGGGTCGTAGGAGCATGTACGTATCAAAAAAGTTTTTTAGGGACTTTCTACATCCCTCTCCCCCTGTTAATTTTTGAAAATCAGATGCTCCTAAAAGCTATTTTGAGTACTGCACCTGTTTTGAGGATTTTTGAAAATTATACATTTTAAAAGAGATATTAAATAGTGCTCCCACCAAAAATTTTTGAAAATTAGATATTCCTATAGGCAATTTGGAGTAGTCTTATTTCGGCAAATTTTTGAAAATTTTGATGCTTCAAAAAGTTCTTTTAAAAAGTGCTCACCAGATTTTTTATATAAATTAGATTCCCTAGAATCTATTTGAAGTGGTATTTATTCACACCAAATTTTTTTGAATTTTGGAATGCCTCAAAGCTATTTAAGAGTGTTCTTCACCTGATTTTCTTTTAATTAGATGCTTTTAAAAGCTATTTGAAGTTGTCTTCCATCAGCAAATTTTTTAAAATGGATGCCCTTAGAAGCTATTTGGAGTGGTCCTCACTTGGATCTTTGTTTATGTGTGTATGTAGAAGCTACTGTGGAGTGGTCCCCTAGGGGTTTTCTTTTAAAATTAGGATGCCTCTATAAGACCTTTAGAGTGATAGTCACCTGGAAATTTTTTTGAAAATTAAAGGCTGCTATAAGTTATTTGAGATTTCATATAAGGCCATCTTTAATCTTCATATTGAAAATTTCGAAAAATTTCAGAGGGGTGTGGGGGGGTTGAAGCCCATAAATCACTCCTCCTTATGCCCATGTTATTCACTGACTCGAATGGAATAAAGTGAAGTTGAAGATGAGCCTCATGAAGTTACACCTGGTTCATTCCTAGTGCGCTGTAAGTGACCTCCAGATAACACACACATATACATAGCACTAGTGTCCTGGGAGTGAGATTCATAGTGCAAGGTCAAACCTGGATTTAGTTCAAGGTTACACCTGCACAGATTGTCTTGGAAGTTCAGCTTGTGAAATCAGCTGCCTGACAGGTCCTGTGCTGTTACAAGATAACCTCTCAGGACCTGTGATAGTGTGTCAGGACCTGTGATAGTGTGTCAGGACCTGTGCTAGTGTGTCAGAACCTGTGCTAGTGTGTCAGGACCTGTGCTAATGTGTTAGGACCTGTGCTAGTATGTTAGGACATGTACTAGTGTCAGGACCTGTGTTAGTGTGTCAGAACATGTACTAGTGTATCAGGACATGTACTAATGTGTCGGGACATATACTAGTGTGACAGGACCTGTGATAGTATGTCAGGACCTGTGCTAGTGTGTCAGTACATGTACTAGTGTGTCAGGACATGTACTAATGTGTCGGGACATATACTAGTGTGTCAGAACCTGTGTTAGTGTGTCAGGACATGTACTAGTGTGTCAGGACATATACTAGTGTGTCAGAACCTGTGCTAGTGTGTCAGGACATGTACTAGTGTGTCAGGACATGTACTAGTGTGTCAGGACATGTACTAGTGTGTCAGGACATGTACTAGTGTGTCAGGACATATACTAGTGTGTCAGAACCTGTGCTAGTGTGTCAGGACATGTACTAGTGTAATCAAGACCTGTGCTAGTGTGTCAGAACATGTACTAGTGTGTCAGGACATATACTAGTGTGTCAGAACCTGTGCTAGTGTGTCAGGACATGTACTAGTGTGTCTGGACCTGTACTGGTATGTCAGGGCCTGTGTTAGTGTGTCAGGTCTTGTGCTAGTGTGTCAGTCCTTGTGCTAGTGCAAGGTGACTACCCCATCAATCTTGTGTTTGTGTGCTCCTGTGTGTTTTTCCTTCCCACAGGGAGCATAAGCTGCAACAGATGAAGAGGATGGGGGTTGGTTCGGGGAGCGAAGAGGATGCTGGACATTCCGGTGAGTTACTCCTGGAGACATGAACTATTTGCTGCCACATTGACAAACATAACTAGTTCTCTAATAAGTCCGAGAGATCATCACTAGAGCATGTACCGCATCATTGTAACATCACTGTCCATGTTCTAGGCGAAGAGGAGACTGTCTCCTTCATTGACATCCCCCCCAACAACCTGTCCAAGCTCCCCGAGAAGGGGATCCTGAAGAAGTCTGGCCCCTATGGGACCGTCATGGGTGACACGTGCCCAGGGAAGGAGAAGTGGTCCGAGGACTCCCAGTCAGACAATCAGGAGATCCTCTCCCAGTCGGACAACAACCTAGGCCCCGACATGATGGGCGGCGGTGTAGGGGCCATATCTGAGGTGGAGAGGACCCTTAAGAGTCTCAACGGCTACCAC
>CABFWO010004906.1:0-37447 GCA_902155825.1 Timema genevievae
CGACGCTAGATGATGACGTGCTAGCTAGTGCTAGCTAGCACACTGGATTTCAAGTACGAGCTAGTGTCGTGTGATACGGGCTTTAAAGTTTGTGATCACCAGTTTGTGATTTTAAAAATGTTTTTAGCGCTGCTCACTATCAGTATGTGCTGTTTAATATCGTGGTGGCTCGTTTTCTAACTGCCCAAGCTCAGGAAATTGCATCTGGTATAAAATATTAATAAATATAGACGTATATGTAATTAAACGTATAATTTAAATATATATATATATCTAACTATATATATTTACAAACATGCATAAACAAATATATATGTATATAATATATAGTATTTAAGTGAGCTGAAGCCAACCCTAATGGGCACGAAGACAGATATGTCAGTCTTAACTAGTTTTCCGCTAATATATTCTGGTTTCCAGCTCTCCATCCAAGTAAATTCAAACATATTTTTTTTACTATAATTTTGTCTTCAACGTCACTACCATTTTTGTGTGGATATGCATGTATAAAATAAAGTTTAATTTAAAATAATAAATCTTAAAATGTATAGTGAAATTAATTTTATAATTTTTTTTAATCTATAATACAAATTATTATATGAAACGATGATTTTTTTTTATATATTTAAGAAATAGATTTTTATAATATAGTTTAAAAACTATGTTTATTATAAAATTACTGAAGTATCTTTAGTTTATTTCTATCTAATCAATAACCATTGAACAGCTTATGTTATTTGTACGCTTGGCTTGGTTGGCAACCGTGCATCATATTGATCATATAAACTAAATGCTTGATTTGTTCAATACCTAACTGAAACAAAGGATTCTCTGTTGCGAACTCGCACCTGCATTGACTGGGAGTTTAAGTTCTACCATTGAATAAAGACCTTAGAAAAGTACCAAATTTTCCCATTTTGCTCTACCGCTTTGGAAGAGAATCTCTTCACTATTTCAGCACTACCGCTTATTTAGTGTAAAACAATTTAAGTTGATTATTTCATCAAAAACTGTCTCGTTATCACCCATTGTGCTGTATTTTATATGTTCAAGTCAAGAAAAGGATCTAGTATTTAAAAATTATTTACTTTATAGAATGCTTTTTTTCACTACGTATACAAATGTTCAGGGCTATATGTATTCTAACTACGATAATCGAGAGGAGATTATGAAGGAAACGTACCCGTATTTGAGTTGAAAGATAGTAGGAAATCTTTTAACAAAAGGTCACTAACAATAAAACCGTCCTGGATTTGATCCCTTCTTACTACTGAAACCTAGTCCTGTCTTGCTGGAAATGTAACCCAGGACCCTTAGCTCAGCTACCAGATATTCCACTGACTGAGCTAATGTAAATTGACTACTGTTATTTGAACCTTGTGGGATGGGGACGAGTATAAATTTGTCATTATCGTCTTGTCAAATTTTCCAGTAACGGAGAAGTTGTTCTGTTAAATAAATGGTACAGAACCCCGCACGGAATTTATCAATCTACTATTTAAAAATGGAGATATTTACTCAAAACTTGTAATATATGTGAAACTAAATAGTATACACTAGCAAACTCAAGCATAAATTGCACTATACTTATGTAAAACATATTTTGATTCCCGGTTTTAAATTTTATAATTTTATATTTAAGAATTAATGTCTTTATTTGTATGTTTGGACCAATAAAAAAGATTAATATAGGGTCAACAATATATGTGTAATATATGTGAAACTAAATAGTATACACTAGCAAACTCAAGCATAAATTGCACTATACTTATTATAAACATATTTTGAGTCCCAGTTTTAAATTTTATAATTTTATATTTAAGAATTAATGTCTTCATTTGTATGTTTGGACCAATAAAAAAGATTAATATAGGGTCCACAAAGGTCAACACTTCGTATTAAAATTTCGAATTCCGATTGACATTTTATTAGGTGTTGCACATCTTCAGGTCAGCGCATTGATATTGAATTCCTCATTTATAAATTTTGACCAATAAAAAATATAAATATTGACTATTGAGTCTAAAATGGATATAGATCATTGCTGTACAAACATTTCTCCTAAGAGGTTTAAGGAAAAATAACATAAACTTTTTGAGAGACTTATATTTAGTTAATCAATGGTATTGGAGGATTATTGCGTTAAGACTTAAGTAGTATATCTTTACAACTAAAGCTCAAAAAATTGTATTAATATATTTGCCAATATCTCAGAAACTGTTTGATTTATAAAAATTTATTTAGTATACAAGTTTTTTTATTTTTAATAGTACTACAGTTTTGAAATGATAAGTTGTTTAGTATCCCAAATAGTTGCGGAGATACGGACACTTCAGCTTCTGTAAATTATCCAAAAAGTCATTTTTATGAAAAAATGAAAATAGCCAGTTTATTTATAATCTTAATCAACGCCTAGGTATGAATTTTAATCAAAATCGATTTTGAGAAAATCTATATTTTCTCTTTCATCCTTTATAAAACTACTCTTAATTTTAAGTTTTAACAAACACACACAGAAACGGCATTGCAAAGACCATTTTTAAGTTTAGGGGGGTCATTAGACGTCATCATCCAACAACATTTCAGGTTAGATTTTTTTTACTGTCGCAATACTTAACTTTAGTGTTCAAAAAGTTAAAAAATATATAAATTTGCGTATAGCTTGAAAGTTATTTGTTTAATAAAAATATGTTCCGAATAAAATATTTGTGTTTTAAATAAATATACATATTTGTAGTGATAAGTAATTTCAAATCTCAAATGGTCTCAGAGATATGATAAAATAATTGCAATTTACGCATCAGACCAGAGCCCTTAAAGTCATTTTGCCGAAATATTGAGAGTAGCTATTCTGTTTGGAATATTTACAAATGTTTAGAAATGAAATATAATCAAAATCGTTAGAGCCAATTTTGATACTAATTACGTTCATGGTTTTAGGTATTAGGAAGGTTATATTAATAAGATGTGTATCCGATTTGCGTAAAGGGAAAGTGGAAAAATATTTTGGATAAACCACTCTCAGTACACACGACCGAGATTCGAACATCGATCTCCCCATCATAGACAGTCTATCCCACTGCAAGCGTAGTTCGTTAGACCACGCAGCACCAAAGTGGGTTAAAATAATATTGTATTTATTTATGGGTCGATGGTGTTAACCTAAAACCATATCTCTAGGCACTTGTGTTTTTGGATATTTTATAGGTTGGCTCCAGGTCATGCTATTTTTTTAATTCGTGTACTTAGAAAATACATCAAATAAAACTAAATTAGTTTCATCCGTCGTGAGTCCTTTTGAGGAGTGGTAGATTACGTCAGACAAAGGGAAGATGGGTTTAAAACGTGTTCACTTACTCCTTCCGCATTTGACCCTAGAATAACTTGAGTAGAAAGAGTCATTATACCCGCTTCAGTGGTTGAATGGTCTAAAGCGCCTCTTTCTTGTTGGACTGGTCTGCTGATGGTGGAGAGATCAGAGATCAACTTCTGGTTTGAACTACTGAGGGTGGTTATTACTTTGTGGTTTCCAACTCTCCATCCACGAATTTACAGGAATATCACCTCTAAAATTCATCCTTCCTCATCCTTACGTCAGTAGAGTAATTATCAGCGTATAGTATGAACAGGTTGTAAGACACGGTGATAGAAATAATAGTTATTTGATGCAAACTAGATACAAGTAGTTCATTTGCACTAGAGGTGAGCTCTATATTGTCATTAAATTATATTTTTTAGCAGAGATTGATTTTATAAGCATTTTCAATTTCCTATAAGGCTAATCTCCACTAGAAAGTAGACTATTGTGTCAATATAGTTTTTATATAATAATACATGTGGGTGGAGTAGGGAGGGGTGAAGACAAGGATGGGTATGTATCTATTTGTATTGAAGGGTGGCAGGGTAATATAATAATATGCGAAATCTATCAAATTAAACGTTTCCGGTGAGAAAAAAAAAGGGTTTAATAAAACTTGACGTTGTTGATATGATTTACACCATAGTAAAAATTTAAGTCATATAACTGTTTGATTAAATGTTGAATAATGTACTAAAAGCAATACCTTATTTAAGTATATATGTATGTATATATTTATGTATATATATATGTATATATATGTGTGTGTGTTTGTGGGCTCCACTTTTAAAAGTCTATTGGTTCCAAGTGGAGTCCCTCAATTTTCAAAGGGAGTCCAGCAACTCACCCCCAGCCCCCACCTATCTTCTTCCATGAGTATCTGAAACTTCAGCACAAGACCATTAACTACATTTTGTGACTTACTCTCCCTAGCTATTCGATCTGTACGCATGTTATTTACGCTTATGTGTTAGGGACGAGTAATATTGAATTTAGAGGAAGTGCAACCGAGTTTGAGTGGAGGAAGATTGTAAAACTATTTAGTTCAAACCACTCTCAATACACCTGTTTGGAATTCAAGCACCTATATTCCCATAATACACATTACAGTAAATTACATCAGTTACGCCATGGACAATTCAATTACTGAAACAGATGTAATTTTACTAACGAGTTAATATATGAGAGGTTAGCTCTGGTGTCAGTAGTGTGGATGTGGTAATTAAACAAAGTGTAGTAAGGGAAATGTATCTGAAGAGTGTATTTTTAATAATGTTATCCGGTAGTCCCTTTGAAAAAGAATGCAAAACCGTAAAGTAAATAAAGCAATATTTGTATAGCTGGCATAATAGCTAACAACATGTCACACCCCTCAGTATGAATTTAATTAGCTAATCTTTTTTACAGTTAAGTATATAATTATACTATTTTAACTAAAGCATATAAAGAAATCCCTTTTTAAATATATGATAAACAGACTACTTGAAGTCAGTAAATAATAAACTCCCTCCAAATAGTAGCATGATACAATTCTTCTAGTCAGCCAATAAATAAACCCCTACAAAACATTAATTTAATAGATATATTTAATAGACAAATAAATAAACTCTTTCAAAACAGTAAAATAATAAACTACATTAAATCATCCAATAAATTAACCCCCTCATAACACAAAAGTAATTAAATTATTTTACTAGACAAATATTTAAGTTCCTTCAAAACAATGATTTAATAAACAAATTCAAGTCTTCAAATATATATTTCCCTTGAAAACACTAACTAAATCAACTATATCACGACATCAAATAAAAAACCTTTTAAAAAATAATTAAATAAACTACTTTAAGATAGCAAATAAATAAACCCCTTCAATACTATAACTAAACTAACAACTTGAAGTAAATGACTAATTACATTGGTTTTGAGACAATAAAGAACTTCACTACATAGTTGGAGAATTTATATCTGTTAAATTTTACTTTATGATATATTTGGGTACCAGATACCCTAGCTCATCATATGAAGTTCCTATATTAATCTATTTAAAAATAAACATACTACTAATAATAATATTTATAATCTACACTTATCAGGCCAAATATAATATTTGTTTGTAAAAATTAAAATACATACATTTTACATTTTGATTATTAATTTAAAGTACCAATAAGTTAATAAAGCTATTTATTGCTCTAAACGTCAACTAGCAGGCATGATAATTTAAATAATGTTTTAAATTCTTGATGATATAATGTTAAAAATGCGTGTATATGAACTTTAAACAAATTTATTATGTATTGTTGTTTAAAACTTTTAAATTATTTAGAAATATTATAGTCAAATTATATAATTTTTAAATAAGTCAACTTTTTTATTTCCATAAGCGGGCTCAAATTTCGTTCTGTAGTCACAATTCATCGTCAGGAAGCAATTTAAAATCAAACGATAACAGGAAATTTATAACATATATATAAATACATAAACTATTATTTTATAGTGTATCATGAAAATACCAGATTTTCGCTCCTCAACCTAAAAATGGAGATACTTACTTGAAACTCAGAAGATAAGTTAAATGAAATAATATACATTGTTAATAGAAATCAAAATGCATAAAATTAAATAATATAAAATTTTGAAGTTGAAAGAGAATAAAATATCTCTGCCAACAAAAGAGAATAACAATCAACTGTCAATTTCCACGATATCAATTTAAAAAATATATTTCCCAAAAGATATGAACCATTGGTTTTATAAATATAAATATAAATATATATATAAATACATACAATTATTTTGTAATTAATAGTACTATAACTTTAAAGTGATAAGTTATTTCGTATCTTTAATGTTTGTGGAGATAGAATCAAAACTGAAAATTTTCGGTAATGTAAATTAGCCTTATATTTTTCATTAAAAATGAGGTGTACCATTTTATTTGTAATTTAGTTACGGTAATCTATAAATAGAATAACTATATTGAAAATAAAATAATAAAAATATTATGTTTGTGTAGTTATACCAAAATATGTTATTTAATATAACAGAATAGGTTTAGCATTCTGAGTAAAAAAATAATGAAATTTTTCGGGCTTATATATGTATATACGTGTATATATGTATATATATACATATATATACGTGTATATATGTATATATATATACATACGTATATATATAATATAATTATATCACGAGCTATCAAATTAACGCAGCCATCTTCGACTCGGTAGTTGGCGTATTGTTGCTATTTTGGTACAATTATTATAATTGTACGGGATTGCATGTTAAGAATCAAATAGCCAAAGCTATTATTTATATTTTAGTTAGGATTATTCCATCTAGATATCATATTCTGAAAATTGAAAAATGACAACTGGACACGGCAATTGAACCCGGGACCTTTGGCTTAGTACGCCAATGCTCTAACCACTGAGCTAGCCAGGATTCGTCCCGTGCTCAGGGTCATTCTTCACTCATATTTCAAGGCAGAGCCTATGATGGATGTGCGGATAGCTCATGATATTAATATAATCACACACTTATAGCCGACGATTTCCGCACGTCCATCATAGGCTCTGCCTTGAAATATGAGTGAAGAATGACCCTGGACACGGGACGAATCCTGGATAGCTCAGTGTTTGGAGCATTGGCGTACCAAGCCATTCCCGGATTCGATTCCCATGTCCAGGTGTCATTTTTCAATTTTCAGAATAGGAAAAGTGTATCTAATTAACATAAAAACGTACTTTAATTAAATTTCATTGCTGGGGGGAGGGGGTTCCCCACTCACCGAATTTATTAAGAAGCTTCATTAAACATCCACATTATCCAAGCAACAACGTCACAATTTTAATGACCTCAAACCTTCTCCTCTCCATCTAAAAAGCTATTTTGAAACTTTTGAATAAACATACATTTTCTAAAAACCAAAGAATGGCAAACTTATAACAAAGGAAAATACCAAAATGACGATGGCACTTTGTTAGTGGTCTTGTAGGCTATGGCACCTCGACCCTGTCCGTCGTGTTTTGAAGTGATGTTGATGTCGAAATTTAAATCTGTTATGAAGGTGGATTTTCATAAATGATTTTCCCTCTTCCTCCACGCAATGGTATGTATATTTCTTTGGATTTATTCCACTTCTTTACCCGATTAATGTCAATATATGGTTATCCCGGAAGAGTAGTAAGACTCAGTGCACAAAAAAATATTACAATTTGGTTTGTATTTGGTAT
Source organism: Timema genevievae (assembly GCA_902155825.1). NCBI lineage: Eukaryota > Metazoa > Arthropoda > Insecta > Phasmatodea > Timematidae > Timema > Timema genevievae. The sequence goes on from CABFWO010004906.1 coordinate 7,597, forward strand.
ACGATAGCCTATGTTAATTATATTCAAGAACGAATTTAAAAAGAAAAAAGAAGGCAAGAATAGTAAAGATTCCATTACAGAGTGTATTTAAAAAAATTAGCTTGGCTAGCAAGCATTTAGGAGCAGTCATTTGGATATTCTTTTGTGACTTTAGGAGCATAGTTAGAACGTCTTCTAAATCCTATTTTTGATATAAGATTTCCTCCTTCCGGTTTCTTAATACTTCTAAAGAATGTGGAAGTGAACATTTTCTACACGCAACCATCCATATGTTAGTAACTTATGTAATTTTTTATATTTAATAATATTACAAGGTGTTTTCCTTGAGATCTAGATAATACATTAATGAAAATATATTCAAATTTTATAAATACACGTAGCAGAAAGATCGAAATATTTGAAAATTCCTCCTTTGGATCTTTAGTTAACTCACCTTAAATCACTGGCTCGTATTGGAAACTACCCTTTAAATAAAACAAAGTGGGTATTTTGTTCGTGTGTGTTCCTTTTAATGCTAGAACTCAAATACCACGAAACCTAGAAAACTGAAACTTTCCATACCGACTGACGGGAAACTGTGGGTGTTTACCTCGGTCGTATATTGTTTTAATATGCAAATATTGTGAGCCTGATCCCTTAAACGGGGTGAGGAACAGTAATTCACTATAAATATGTTTTGTTTAATATATAGGCCCAGTATTGATTTTTCCTCATTAAATTTTTTCTACAAGGAAGTACAATAATTGTATTTCAAATATAAAAAAACAAACTGTTTTTATAGTTTGATTGTCTGATTAGTGTTCAGAACAGTAGATTTAAAGTACTTCCTTATAAAATAAAAACTATAAAATTACCGTTTAAGGTTTTTTTTTATTGAAAATCTTACATTCACACACAAATGCATTCAGGCAAAAAGATAACTTCTAAACAGCAAACACTCCATTGTAGAAAAAGGACATAATATAAATTAAGTAGAAATACATTTATATTCTACATTAACTTTACTTACCCGCCTCGGTGGCGTAGTTGACTAACGCGCTAGGCGTATTGAGCCCGACTGTCTTGGACGGGGAGATCGAGGTTCGAATCTCGGTTGGGTGAACTGGGGGTGGTTTTTCCTAAGTGTTTTTCCACTCTCCCTCCACGCAAATGCGGGTTCACTTCCTCTAAATTCAACCTTCCCAATTCCTAATCCATTAGCGAAATTAGTACTTAAGCGTATAACCCGAACGGGTAGTAAGACGCGGTGCTAAATAATAATAATAGTAATAATAATTAACTTTACTTGAAGATTCATCATAAATTCAAGGTCAAATATTTCTTGACTTTAATACTTTCTCTTAATATGAGAAGATATAAAATCTAATTAATGTATCTTCATATTTTATGTTGTAAGATTAAAGTCGCTTTATACTTATATTCAATACAGGTGCAGTACATGAGAGTAATTTTAATACTTACAAACATTTTGTAATAAATTTTCACTTACAAGATTTATCTAACCTGCATGCAGTCGAATTGGGATTCATTATTAAACCTAACTGTACACGTTATATTAATAAAAGCTGAATATTCCAATAAGGGCTATTTTGGGGTGGAGAAAATGGGTTTTATCAGGCTAGGGCTCGTGAAATTCTATAATTATTCACGGCCATACAAATCCTGCGTAGTTACTAGTGTTTGAGGAGTCAAAGATTATAATGTCTTTATTATAGTTATTACTGTTTTTTATTCCATTTCCTCTCCTCTCAGTTACATCCTAATAATACATCAGTGGCCGAATAGTTTATGTAGTTAGACTTGCATCGTATCTGGTGGTTTTCTAATGCTATTCTCATTTTTAAAACGTACTTTATAAATAGGGCTCTGTTTACACCGTCATGTGAGCTGCATTATGGTTTTCCAACTCTACAAAAAATATCAGGACTAGTATTATTACATCAGCACTGATATTATAAGTATAATTAAGACTTATAACAATTATATAGAGGTAATGCCAACTGTTTTTTGTATATTAATGACCTAAGTATTTTAAATAGAGACCAAATTCGTAAGGCTATAATTCTCCTAAAACAGAGGCTCTTTGAAAAAAATAAAATACAAACGGTCTTTACTGCTAAGTTTGTAGGCAATGAACTTAAACTAACATAATTTTGAAACGAGTTTGACTTAGAAAGCAATGACTGTTGTCATAATAATAAACCACCCATCCATTTATATAACTTTTATACTCTTAACGTGTGGATATCCAACTCCTTCAGCTCCACGCTATAGAAAACGCCTGCCTCTGGTAAGAAGGTTGTATTGGCCACCTGATAGTAGAAAAGGCGGGAATATTTAAGGTTATGTTTGCCTTGTTAATTAGTTGAGTGTTGGGAGACGTGTAAGCAGTTTATTACATATAAACCTAGCAGTCTATTACATATAAACCTATCAGTTTAAGGAGGTTGAAATACCCACTTAAAGACCGGATTTTATGACAGTTTGAAAAAGTGAATTTTCTATTTAAGCTTGATAAAGGACGATTAAAATGAGCTGAGTTGGTGAATTTTTGCCATGCATACAATGTAGATATCGGGTGGATTTGTGACTTGTTTCTATGAAATAATGTTTTGTATAAAGGTTTTGCTCTTCATATCATTGAAACTAGGAATAAAGTGAGTGTTTACGTTATATAAGAATCTGTATTAAATACCCAGAACAATGAAAATACGAGTAGAAATGTAGCTACTACACATGTTGTTTTAGTGGAGCTTCTAATGGTTTGATATTTGCCTACTTAAGTCCCTGATTTTGGTTAATTCCTTTGATTGTACAGTATACTATATTAATGTTTATGCGATGGTACTCCACATCGTTCGAGTCATAAGTGCCATTGTATTAAATATAATATCAACATACTGCTTTAATAGTGAAGTCTTTGGCTAACCATATTTCTTAACATCTGTTAAATAACCCTTTAATTGTTGTTTTGTATTTTTCAACTTATTGAGTATCTCCATACTCAAACAGTATTATTACATTTACATACAAGGTAATATACTAGTTTCAACTAATCATGTGGCACTGGAAAATGCAAAAGACTTGTAACCTACACCGTTCCACCCCACTATTAAGTATTTTTTGTCATAAAACTGATATTAGTTGCTTATTTACCTGCTCTCAAAGCATTGAGTGGAAAAAGGATAACATTCCAACAAATTTAATTTTGAATAGTTAATAAACCAATGAGAATTTCCCTTTGATCTTGTAGGAGTGAATACTTACTGATCAGGACTACAATTGCCTAGAGGTGACCTTTTCGATAAAATTTATGGTTTTGTCGCTAAATTTTTTTTTTTAGTTTTACAAAGAACTAGGTAAACTGAAATGTTATCCTTTTTCCACTCACCGATTCAATTATATATATGAAAAATAAATAAATAAGGAATAACTAACCAAACTAATAAAGATTAATACAAAATGACCCGCTTATGTGTTCACATGGTCTAAGGTCTAAACTCCACATGACAGATGGATCAGGGTTTTAATCCCGGTCGGGTGTACTGAGAATGGTTTTTACAAAATGGTTTTCCATATTGTGTTGTCATTGCTAGGCACTCGTTAGCCGTAAGGCTTAGGAAGGGGCTGTGCTAGAAGATTGTTGGTTGTAAGGTTTAGTAGGGGTTGGGTTGTCGAGGAGACAACACTGCTTTGGAGACGTTGATGGCGTATCTTTGAGCTTTAAGAAGGGGTGGAGTTTAGCCATCTTGGATCCATTATTATCGATCCAATTATTGGCTGTAAGATTCGCTAGACAATCATTATCTGTAAGGTTTGTTAGGTGCTCATTAGCTGTAAGCTTTAGGAGGGGCCAGTGATCCACATCTTTATCCCGGTCACTGGCTGTAAGTCTTAGGAAGGGGACCGAATATCCACCATTGTGGATCCATAATCTTGAATCCATCTTCATGAAGAAGGGGACTAGACGATCATTGGCTTTAAGGCTGAGGGTGGCTGTACGCTCATTTTCATTAAGGTAAGGGAGGGGAGGGATGCGGCTTAGGTATGGCAACACCACCCAACTGGGCGCGGCATTGATCTGACAACGTCGCCACATAAAGAGATCTAGAAACATCAATTCTACACTACTTGTTTGTAATTTCTAAAAAATTTCCTTCATAAATCCTTATAAGTTTAGTTAATTTTTTAAACTAATTCAATTATTTTTCCTATCTTACAATTACACTTAGGGTACGCAGATGATTTATCTTTGTTAGGTAATATTAAGGAAGCTGTTTCAAGAAATGCAGGCATTTCATTATAGGTTAGTAAGGAAATAGATTTAGAATTGAACGCTAAAAAGACTAAGTATAAGGTAACACAGAGAACACAAAATGAGGACGATAATTTAAATAGTACATAAAACATCATATCATATGATAGGGTTAACGAATTCAAATATTTAGGAGCACCTTTAACTAGCGATAGAAATATTAGATTGAAAATTAGGAGAAGAATGCAGTCGGTAAATGCTTGCTATTACTCAATCAGAACGTTGTTGGTTTCTCGCCTGCTGTCAAGAAATGTAAAACAGAGAAAGCCGTCTTTCTATCAGTTTTTTCTATGGATGCGAAACGTGGGGTCTTACCTTAAATTACGAGAATAAATTTAGAGAGTTCGAAAACAGGGTATTTAGGGAGATACCTGGTCCAAAAATCGATGAAGATAGTGAGGAGTAGAGTATGCTATATAATGATGAGCTTCAAACCTGTACTCATCACTACACATTGTTAGGGTAATAAAATCTCACAGGTTACTGTGGGCAGTTCATGCAGAGTGAATGGGAGTATCTTAAACCACGTTCAAGGTATTGAACGGCAAAGCCAATGTTAAAAGACCACTGGGAAGATCCAGGCACAGATGGCATGTTAACATTTGGATAGACCTGAGAGATATAGGTTGTAATGAGATAGACTGGATATAATTAGCTCAAGATAGGGATAGGTTTTTTTTATGAGTGTGGTAATGAACCTTCGAGCTCAAATACAATAAAGTATGTAAGTATGTAAGTATTTTACAATGAACTAAGCCATGGTGATATAATTATACTATCATCAACTTGCTATATTTTATAATTTATTTTAAAATTCATTGAATGAAGTACGTAACATTTTGAATTACTCAAAGCTTTAAGGTCTTTATTTTCAATATCCTCCAATGAAAGTACTACAATAAAAGTCAATTTCACCGGTCCCACCTTACCTATGTGTGTAGCGAAAGTAGTATTGTTTATAGAGTATAACCCGAACGGTTAGTAAGACGTGGTGCTAAAAAAATAAAAGTATTGTTGATGTTGTTGGTACGCCTTTGGGGAGGGTTCCATCATGGTGGGCTCGATCACCTGGGATACCAACAGAGTTTGGAAGAGTTAGTTGTTGACGAGGGAGGGAAAAGAGAAACACCCCCGGGATATATAGAAATAGGGGAAGGGGAGGAAGTGTTTATTGGGTTGAAGTGGCAACGCCGAACAGTGGGATAGCCCTTGGGGGCACGTATAAGAAAAGGTCGAACCTAGCCTCGAAGAAATTAAAGAGTTGACGTTTTTGCATTGGTATTAGTATTAGAGAAGCAACTTTAAGGATTGTTTTGAAAAAGTTTGATGGATCTTTGCTTTACTACTCTTTATTTTATAGTGAATTAATACAGAACAACTTTCATCACAATGTAGTATCATTGCACAACGAGAAAGTTATCATAAAATTGAAAAAAAAACCTTAAATTTTCAACTTTATTAGTAAGAGAACTTTACATCCTTGTAAAATAAATTAAATACATTTATCTATAAATAATTGAGAAATTGTTAGACAATCTATTAATTCAAACACATTGGCTAAATGCAGTATGCACCAATGCATATACTGTAGTGAATCAAGGGGGATGGAAGCTTAGAATATTGGAGATTTATTACTTATATGTTTTACTATTTAAGTGAAACTTTAATGTGTGCATATTTAATTTACATATTTATTACTAAATCGTAGATTTATTATTACAATATAGGCTAAAAATTCCACAAATCTAAATGTATCTTTAGGTGTACTGTACATTAATTAATATGTTTATTTTTATTAAATTATTTTAGATCTTACAAAGTATGGTGAGGGAGTGATCCGAACACTTGCCTTCTCCTAACTCCGGGTACGTTTCATTGTCAATCGGTTTCGTATCTGCCCGCCAACTGAGCTTAGGTTCTTAAGTTTGCCTCCCAGTACTAACAAACATGTTTATCAGTAAATAAATTGTTGTGTCCCCTTTCGTGGTAGAGGAATAATGGTTGAGAGAATGGATTTTGTGTGTGTGTTCAGTCATATGTTGAAGCAGGCCTTGAGGTGGGATGGAATGGGACGCGAGAAAAGGCCAGCGGTTTTTCACTCTTTATTGCAAAACATTTTTTTTTTGGCCAGAATAAATAAACTACTGATCCAGTACAAAGAGAGAGTTTAATTTTCTTTCTATATTGATACAAACAGTTCCAGACCATCGATCATGAGCAGGTTGTCACTATCTAACAAACTTTTTAAATGAAGAGAAAACTATGTCATTAAATTTCAGTACACACTTGACAGATATTCGAAATATTTTGAAGGATATGAAGAGAATTAAATTCAGTTTTTTTACTGGATCAATATTTTATTTATTTTGGCCATACAAATATTTTGCAATGAAAACAGAAAAATTACTGTCTTTTCCTCGCGTGCTCCTCCAATCCACCTTAAGTAAACAATGTATATGAGCCTTATGAAAATTGTTAAATATCTGTTTTTAAAGAGAACGTATTTAGTTGTTTGAACCTTTTTCATAGTTTTATTACGGTGATTAAAAGCATCTGCTTAGCAGCAAATGAAAGTAGTTTGTCAAATAGTTTACAGTGTTATGGTTTTTTTTCACTTATTTTAGCTCCGCATTTTAATATCCATTCGGATTATACGCCTTTGAACTAATTACGCTATAGGTTTTAGGGATAAGAAAGGCTTTATTTACAGGGAGGGTACCCACATTTGCATGGAGGGAAAGTGGGGAACCATTTTGGGAAAACACCTTCTATAAGCCCGACTGAGATTTGAGCCTCGATTTCTCCGCCATCGGCAATATAGTCTACTGCGAGAATGGCATCTTAGACCATGAGACCACCAAAGTGAATTGTTCTTGTTTAAATGCATTGACGGAGTGAGGATGTGGAGAATAGAATTTAGAGGAAATATATTGGTGTTTGTGTGAAGGGAGATTAATAAACAACTTAGGAACAACCCTACTTAGTAAACCCAATTGGAATCTGAACCCTGACCTTCCTGGTCACCGGCAAACAGTCCAAGATCAGCTTAACATTTTCTCCGAATGCTCACCGGTGCGGGCAAATCGAATGATAAATGAACAAAACTCTAAACATTGTATACATTTTTTAATATAATTAGTTAAGGTTTTTTTTTATCAAACGTTTAAGACAAAATTGGCTGTGTACATGACCACTTCTAAAGATTCAAAAAAATTCTAGTAAATATATTTAGGCTTAGTCTTGTTATATATTTGAATAATTAAATATTGAAATCATTTACTATAATAAGTATTTTGAGATCATATTTAAATTTATAGGTTAGTTTTATTATTTATTCGTTTATTGATATAAGGAATTCAATATATGGCATTTTATGCTACGTTAAAATTATCAAGATAATCTGAATGTTGTTGATATATACCTGCTATCCCGAGGAACTGTTGAAAAATAAATGATAAATCAAATCATATAAATATTACATAAAATTATATTATTTTTAATGATTTAAGATTAGGTAAGGAATATATTTGTGTTGGTTTGTCTGTATTTATAAGGAGCTTTGAATTGCTTGTGATTTATCATCTCTCTTAGTAAAGAAAGGCCAAATATTGATATAAATGTGAGTCAAAGTGATTTAGATATATAAAGCATTGTAGTAGAGTGTTTAAGGTACTGTAAATCCTCTAATCAATCTAACCAAAAGATCAAAGAGGTCAACAGTTCATTATTGGGATTTTTAAAGAGATACTTGGGGCTTGGATCTGTGATAAAAAGATAAATCAATTTTAATGTATTTTTACCTATTTAACTTTAGGACTTAGTCAATAATGCAAATCGATTAAAATTCAAATGAAACTGGATTTGGGGCGTCTATAAAAGTACTAGCCAACAACAACTATATTCATACCCCCAGGACATAAGTAGCTGATTCTAAAGGAAAATTAAGTCTGATTACAAAAATGCCATTAATGTTTCTGTGTCAGGTCTAGATCAAAAGCTATATTCAAATTTAAAATTTCAATGAACTAACATCTTTGTATTGTTTGAGACCCTTTTAGTTTATGATCTATAGGCTTAACGTATTTTATTTAATTATTACTTTGTGAAAGTTGAAGCTAAAACGTCTGAAGTTTTTAGAGCAATAAATCGATAATCAGTCTAGGATAGTGATAGAGGCCATGAAAAACAATTGCAGCGTCAAAAATAGGTTAGTAAGGATGGATTAAGTTAATTATTAACTATAATCCCTTTCAAAATATTGCATATTGACATGGAACGTTAATGCTAGTCCATTGTGATGGCCACTCCATTAGGAGTATTAAAAAATATTATAATAATAATCTCACAAGAAAATACTTCTCTCGCTTGGTAAATTAAACTAATTATACTAGTTAAGGATTTTAAGAAAATGCTCAACTTTACCGAATTTCAGTGTCATAAATCTGGAACGAATTTTCAAAACTAAAGTGTGTGGAAACATCACGAGAAAATACAGCTAGATTAAAACCCTGCATTTTAAGTCATTAGACACAAAATAATAGTTTCTGCCCATTCATGTTACTTTTGTTAAGAACCCATTTTAATATTGATTGATACGGTCGAAATGGTTTGATGAACCTCGTTTAAAATTAATAGCTAGCTTATATATGATCATACCTCAAGTAGATAAAGTTTTTAAAATTGTATCTCTAAAACTAATTGTAGTTTGCTGATTACTGATTTCTTAGCAATCAACATTTTCCGAAAATATATTTAGAATATTTTGTTTAAATTCAGCACCTGTGGAGTGTTTTAAATTTTAAATAATATTCTACAATATTTGAGTCACATATTAGTTTATCAAATATGATTAATTTAAATTGAGCAGTTGTGTAAAATATACCACCAAGATTAATTTAAGTCTAAGTAATCTTAAAGCTTATTTAATTTTCATTTACTCGCGTTTTTATAGATAGTCAATATGTAACACTAATAGGGTAACATTGTTAAGATGTACCAATATGACAAAATCGGTTAAAAAGTAAATTACATTAGTTGAAAAAAGTAGTTTAATTTATTATCCCTACCACATCTTACTATCCGTATGGGCTATCCACATGTTACTTTAGTAATTACGTAGGAATGGGATTGGTAGTAGCAAAAAATATATATGTAATGTACCTAGATTTAATTAGAAGAAGAGTGATATAGCATTTAGGGGAAAATAACTTCAGTATATAAGGTCAGGATTCAAGCACCAACCTACCCTTCATATACAAACCAGACTAAGTGAGCTTGGAGTTCGATCTGCGTTCAAACGATGTTGTTTAAAATTATTTAAATATTGTACTAACTTAATCTATGGCATTAGGAACTCGAAATTTCACTGCCACAATTACAGAGGTATGTTACCTTTCCCTATCATGAGCTAGTTCAATCCAGTCCACCTCATTACACTCTCTCTTTCAGGTCCATTCTAATGCTATATTCCCATCTGCTTCTAGGTATTCCCAATGGTCTCTGCCCATTAGGTTTGACAGATTATAGTTTGAACCCAAATTTAGTTTTTTACATTCACCCTGCAGGCATAAAGAAATTAAATTTAAAATGTATTTTAAAAGTAAAGGGTTAAACAAATTTGTACAGACATATAATCAAAAATAAACTTTTAATTTGAATTAAGGATAGGAACGAGACCAGAGTAAAAGAACTGGATATAGATTAGTAGGTCTGTCCTTTATGAACTAAAAATTTATTTAATTCTCATATTGTTGTGTGTGTGATCTGAGGGGTCATGCTTGCTTTGGGTGTTATTGGAATGTGAAAATCAGCAAGCAGTTGGTTATTGAAGGAAACCTACAGTGAGCATAAATATCAGTATTATTATAATTGAGCCTTTTGTCATCTTGAATGGTACCGTACAAACTCAATAAATAAAATCATTAAATATGTGTTATACTACATCAATATAATTTTACCTGATGATATATACATTTTTTCATATAACTAACAGTTTGAACGTTATTTACATATATGTTTTGGTCAGAGCCCAAAAATAGACTTTTGTGAATTGGCTGGACTCCTCGCAAATTGGCCATCTGTTCCAGCCAAATCGCGGAATATTGATCGGAAAAATTTAAATTTGTGTTCTGGCCAGCCAAAGCGCAAGTTTACCACGACAGCCTTGCCACTGTCCAAAGTGATAAATAGTATGACACAACACAATTTACCTTAACATAACCTATCCTAACCGCTGTGGCTAGGGAGTTGCCTCTTGGGTGGGGGTACTCGTGAGGACAGAATGTGGACCGGAGGCCCCCAACCAACATTTTCCCCCTTAAGACAAGACATAACTTAAAATAATTGTAAACCTAGTAATATTTAAACTAGATGAAATAATTTACTTGACAGGAAATAACCGAATCCATTCCTGATAAATTAATATCATAAATGGTATATTATATATGTCGTGCTTTAGTCAGATTACTACGGTCTGATTGAGGACTGGCCAGCATAAACCCTAAATGCTGGTAAATCATTGTATATTTCATGCGTTGGCTAGTTTTAGTGGCCAAAGCTAGACGTTGCTTGTCATTTCAGGAACTGGCTAGACTTCAAGCTTTGACTATGACATATATATATTGCAAGCAATAAAATTAGTAAAATATCAATAAGTGAGCTTTCAATCTAAAAGTTAGTCAGGATGTGCTTACTCATCTATCCATAGCAGCGGATGCCCTCGACCCATCAGATGGTTATTGACACCTACCTGTGATAAAACACAATTATCATTTACTAAGGAAGCCATGAAGTGTGGTACTTTCCCGTTGATTTCCACAGATAACTATACGAGCCAGCTAGAAAGAACCTACAAATTTTCCTGGAAAAGTATCTCCTACACCATCCATGAATATTTATAAGCCATACACATGAGACTGACGGCTCTTCTTGCCCTCGATAGGAAATTGTGCTACTGATGTTCATCACTCGGTAAAAATCCTTTGACCTCAGCCGGATTTGATCACGTGAATATCGGGTCCTGAAGTGAAAACTTTGTCCAAGGACTACGGAGATCATCTAGTGATATAACACAATATTTTAATTATTTCCTATACTATGTAATGGTTCTGTTTTTGACTACAGCCTCTGATGACTAACTGGACACAACGGAACTATTACTAAGCTAGTCGGTCCCTGAATTAATTCCTAGTCATGCTCCAATAATTCATCTACAGATTATGTACAAAATATTGGATATAGATATTTCAAACTTTTATACCAAACCATTAATATAATAATTATGATAATTTAATTTGTATGAACCAGATTAGATAAAGCCTCTACTAGCTAACTCTACAAATTCAAGCACACTTACAAATATAGAGTATAACCTTATTAGTGGTCCATTTGTTAACATAGGTTTATTTGGGTGTACCTTTTACCTATATTACCTTTGAGATCAAAATTGGCTTTGAGACAAGTTAAAGTTAATTTGCCACAGGAGCGGTGGTAAATGACAACTAACAAACCCTACCAGGTCTTTCATACGCAAACAATTTAATTTTAATTGATTTTTGTTATAAGCGATTTTACACATTAATGAAATACGAACTTAGGTGAATAACAGTTTGGATGTTTCTTTATTGGAAAAAGCGGCATCTTTGGTTCACTTAATAGCACTATACAAACGAGAGCTTCTAATAGGCTGCGTGCTACTCACAAATTAAGATGGTGAACCTAACGAATTGAAGGTAGTTTATGACGTCATACAAAAGCTTTATTTTTATATTAATTTATAAGACACATTTAATTGTTTTGGTGGCAATCTATAAGAATTTACAGGTCTGAATATAATAATAACTTTTAATTCATTATTACTTGCAATATATCTCTTTTTTCTACAAACGCGAAACAAAAAGACATAATTACTTACAAAAAAAGTCAATTATAGAATAATCCTCACCGAAGTATTTTTGGAGCGTTTATAGATATTTTTGTTTAATAATATAGTATAACTAATAGAATAGTAATTATTTTAAAACAGGCTCACATATTAAATGACTTTTAACCAATTTTTGCAATTAAAATCTTCTGATAGCTGTCATTTACCACCACCCCAGCCATATATCGACTTTAGTTTCCAAGTCGTGTACTAAAATCATTTAGGGTTCATATAGCTCAAGTCATAAACTCAAAATATATAAACTTTTTTTAAAAAAGAAAAGGCCTTAAGAACTAAGAATAGCTTTAAATTTTAAAGATAATTGTGAATTGTGTTTAATGTCAGAAACATATGCATCTGCTTGTTGTTGGGAGCTGCAGGCAGTCAAACCTTGATGTTTCATATTATTGACTTACCGAGCGCGGTTTATCAGATTCTCCCCCCAGTCCCCAACCAACCCTAACAAAACAACCCCTTTAACTGAACCCACACACACAAACATACATCGCAAACAGAGAAACTAACATTATTACGAGCACAAAAGGAAGAACATGGCATCGATTAAAAGAGTCGGTCCCGAACAATGATAACCAACCCTACACAGATTTTGGAAGAGGAGTGGGAATTGTGTGAAGAGAGATGGTTGAAGCATAAAAAAATATAAATACTAATATATGATTATATTGATTTAAACAATAATTTTTACTATTGGCTAAATGTGTATTTCTGTATACCCCTCTACTCACATCAGCTACCACGTGGACTAAATACCAATCCTATAGGGAAAATTCTGATATATTTTCTCTAGAGTTTACTTTCATAAGTCATAAAATTTAATTAATAATAAAATACATATAGCTCCGATGGATAGTAAGATGCGGTGACCCGCTTCGGTTGCTGCATGGTCTAAGGTGCTAATTTTGCATCATACTAGAGTGCCGATGACGGATAAATCAAGGTTTGAATCTAGGTCAGGTGTACTAAAGGTAGTTTTTTACTTTCTCTTCACTCAAATATGGTTACACTTCCCGTAAATATAGCCTTCATCATCCCTAATACCATTAGCGTATAGCCTGAAAGAGTAGTTAGACTCGGTGCTAAAATAAAAACCATATATATCTAATTAAAAACAATATATTAAATAATTTAATATTTCGTTTAAATTTATTCGCATCTACAAACCGTATTTGCATTAGTCACTTCTTTAAAAATTGATTTAACTCAATATATATATAAATCTTGAGCAAGTTCAACCAAGCAACTAGTAAATCTTAAATTTTTTAATATACCATTGTTCCTCTTAAGTTTCATAACATCATCTCACCCGAATCAGTGGTTGCATGGTCCAAATTCATCAATCATCACTCTCTCAATATATTGGTTTGCCGGTGAGTGGTGATACGGAGAATGTAGTGTTAGTAACGGTGGAGTGTACTAAAGTTCCTTTTACCTAAAAGGGTTTCCCACTTTCCCTTCACTCAAATGCTGGTATGTTTCCAATAAATTTCACCCTCATCATTCTTACCCCATTAGTGTAGCTATTTGGATAACCCGAATTGCTAGAAAGACGTGGTGCACAAATAAAAAAATAAATTTTACGCTGTACCTCAAAACTTTCTATCGCCTTTATCTAAAAATAGATAAATTTACTAAAAATTAGTAATATGTGTGAAACCAAACAATATACACTGTCGCAGAAACATTTTGGAAAATAGGAGAATCAAAATCCATCAAATAGCATACATGAAATTATATACACTGTTACGGAAAGATATTGAGGAAAAATTAACATCTCTGTTCAACAAAGAGCATAGCAGTCAATACCGATTTCCCAGAACTCATATTAGAAAATTTACTTACCAAAATCATCGGGACCGTTCATTTTATAAAAATATATTTCAACTAAATTTTGTATTTTAATTGTACTACAACTATAAGCAGTGAAAAGCTATTTCTAAATAGTTGCAAAAAAAATGATTGAAATTGGAAATTTTCATTGATGCAAAATACCCTCAAAGTCATTTTCATCATAAAATTATTCATGCCACTTTGTTTGTAGTGTTAGACAGTGGCTAAAATCAAAATTTAATCATAAACCATTGAACTGTATTTTGAACAAATCGATTCTTCTCTTTTTTCCCTTCACTAAACTACCCTTTCTTTTAAGGCTAGTTATTTCATTCCTAAGAACTTCTCTAAGAAACCTTATGAAAATCCCAAGATATATAGTTTTAGCCCGATTGAAAAATGATTTTGGCTCTAGACACAGATACACAGAGAGAAAGACAGACAGAATCCTATAAACCACTTTTTCGCGCTCAGTGGGTCATGAAACGTCAATATCCATCAAAATATCGAGTTTAATTCTTTTAGCTATCGCAATGTTTTCTCTATCCGAAAGGTTGCCATTAAGTAAAAATACAATAAACATTAACTTTTTCAAATAACCTAGTAATTTTATACCATACGCCCTAACTAAAGTCTAGGAAATAGGATTAATACTTAGAAGAAAGGCTTCAACAGTAGCGTGACGAAAATATGTGAAAATATAGGTAAAATTACCTATGAGAAATTAACTCTGTTTACAGCCAGCAGGATTCGAACCACGATCTCCTTAATGCAGGTTTTTCACTAAATCCTACTACTCAACTCATCTATATTCTTTTAGTTACAAGAATGGGGTGGACACGAGGACAGTTGATAAAGAAAATGTGCCCACATTCGAGTGGAGGCCAACTAAGAAATCATTCAGGCCAAAACACCTTCACTACACCCGTCCGGGACTAGAATCACGACCTCCCCGTCACTAGCAAACTAGACTATACGTGGATGACGTTTGATTAGCGTCGTGACCGATTCATTTGACTTAATGTAAACACTAGTCAAATACTGTACAGTGTGAATACAAAGACTTAGTCCACTGGGCATGCATTACGGGTTTCCATATCACTATTATATTAACGAACATACATTGCTTTTTGATCAATTTAATTCTGTTTTAGATTTAAATAAAAAAATTAGTGTTCTAAAGTATTTTTGTTATAAATTTTCCCCTTAAAAATCCCCAAAAGATATGTGTCCGATTAGTATTCGTGAAATATCCATGATTTATTTTAACAGTGAAAACATTATGAAGGTTAAATGTATATAATAATAATAATATTACTGTGGAGGAAGTGTATTGACCAATGGGTGTTCTGTAGGACATATTTGATAATTCTTGTATAAATATAAAACCATGGAATAGTTTATATTAGGATCCTCTCGAAAGAGTGTTAATGCCAGCGTTGTTTTATGGGTTTGAAGCTTGGGTTTGTCAGGAGAAACACAAGAACATGGTGAATGCGGTAGGAATGAGATGCATGAGAAAAGTATGTGGAAAAAGTCGTATGTACAGAGTGGTGAAGGAGTGCTGATTGAAAGAGAATCCAATAAGTCAATGGGAAATAAGTATATTACAGTTGTTTGTGCGTGTTGAGATGATGAATGTGGATCGAGTGACGAAGAAAATAAATGAAGGTAGAGCGTTAGGATCGAATAGGAAGGAGTAGGACGTGTAAGACGTGGATAAATGTTGTAGACGAATGTGTGAAAAAGAGAAGCATTAAGAGTTTTAAGAATAAAGGAGCATGTATGATTCGGTGTATGGATGTTGTTGAAATGAAGGAAATATATAAGGATAGGGAATTGTGAAGAAAGTTAGTGAAGCTGGATTAGGTACGGAGTTGTTGTATTTTAAACTGTATGCACAGTTTTTCTCCCTACCCCGTAAAGGAACGGCGTTATTAGTTATGTATATATGTATTTATGTAATTTATGTATGTATGTATATATGTATGTAGGTATGTATGTATGTATGTATGTATGTATGTATGTATGTATGTATGTATGTATGTATGTATGTATGTATGTATGTGTATGTATGTATGTATGTATGTATGTATGTATGTATATGTGTGTATATGTATGTATGTATGTGTATGTATGTATGTGTATATGTATGTATATATGTATATCTGTGTGTATGTATGTATATCTGTGTGTAAATGTGTATGTATGCGTGTATGTATGTATGTATGTATGTATGTATGTATGTATGTATGTATGTGTATGTATGTATGTATGTATGTGTATGTATGTATGTATGTGTATGTATGTATGTATGTATGTATGTATGTGTATGTATGTATGTATGTATGTATGTATGTGTATGTATGTATGTATGGTTATATGTATGTATGTATGTATATGTGTGTATATGTATGTATGTATGTGTATGTATGTATGTGTATATGTATGTATATATGTATATCTGTATGTATGTATGTATATCTGTGTGTAAATGTGTATGTATGCGTGTATGTATGTATGTATGTATGTATGTATGTATGTATGTATGTATATGTGTGTATGTGTATGTATGTATGTGTATATGTATGTATATATGTATATCTGTGTGTATGTATGTATGTATGTATGTGTATGTATGTATGTGTATATGTATGTATATATGTATATCTGTGTGTATGTATGTATGTATATCTGTGTGTAAATGTGTATGTATGCGTGTATATATGTACGTGCCTCTTCAACCCTGAGAAAATGTCAATACTGTGTTGGTATGCTACCCTAATGGAAAAGTAACCAAAAAAAACTCATTCCAAATGCCACCTTAAATATAATTATCTATATTTTTACAAAGATGAATTTTCTGGACTTAAGAAAGGACCACACTTAAAAGTGTACATCATAGCAAGCCCAACTTAGCTCCTGGCTTGCATCTGCGTTTGTGTGTTTGCGCAAGAGGTATGGGAGCATAAGGGGGGAAAAATACCCACGATATGCCAGAAATGTGTGCGGTGAACTTGCATTTGAATGATTACTCGACATTTTTTCGATGTGGAAATGGGTGACAAATTGACAAATGTCTTTATAATAACTACAGTATGTCCCTAATATGACAGAATGAATATTTGTGCACAAGATTTACCTGTGAAGCTACTCTAAAATGGTCAATACCGGCCTTTTCAATGGAGTTTTTATCCATATATAATTTAATATTCCAACACTGTTCAGTATTAGGAACTTCTATTGACGCCTTATCTCCAATTATGTTTAAACATAAATGATCCACTTGCAATAGTCTTCTTTTAAATTTACAATTTCTATCCGACTGTCTCACAGAGTTCATTCACACGCTCTTATTAATACATAACAGGAAAAACCTTTGGACAAAACTTCGTCAAGTTAAACAAAAACGAATTTGTAACTGTTTATAAAATGAAAGAATAAAAACTGAGGTTGTGATAAATGTTTCAAATTTCAAAGAAGATTTAAAGAGTAAGCCTTAATTTCCCAAAACCAAATATTATTTAGACAGTGATTCCATAAATTATACTAAATCAATTTTAATTACATTCTTTTTAGTGAAAAACATTTATATTGATGGTTTGTGATATAAAATCTATCACGTATTTTTATATATCCAAGCAATAACTTTTATAATTTATGCTAGTTGGTGAGTTTATTCATGCTATTAAAAATTGTTCCCGATTTTAACAGTTGTTGAAGTGTCTAATAAATCCATTGATCTATAAATTTGCACAAAAATCACAAAACACATGATTTTAGGCTGGGATTTATTAACAATCCTATGAATGGGACAAGCATGAAAGCTGATTTTGAAAATCTTTCTCCTGGGTACGACTCGTTTTCTCTGAATGTTTTGAAAACATCAAAATGTATGTTAAGGAAATATTTAAATGAACACACCATTTACCTTGAATAGTAAGAATCTTAAAGGGACAGATTAAACTCTCTGGCACTAGAAACTCAAAATTCCATTGCCGCACTTAAATAGGTATGCCACCTATTCCTATTTTGAGCTAGTTCTATCCAGTCCACCTCGTTACACCATAGTATTTATAGATCATTATAACGTTCCTTTCCCATTTGAGTCTATATCTTCCCAACGGTCTTTTCCCATTGGGGTTTTCCGTCAATAAATACCCTGAACAAGGTTTTAGATTCTCTCATTCGTGTTGCATGTCCTGGCAACCATTTTCTACGAGACTTGATTATTATAAAAAGTATTGTGATGCGTACAGGTTATGTAAATTACCATTATGTAATCTCCCCCACTCCTCAGTTTACACTATACTTGTTTACTTGCCCTATATTATAAGATGAGTCATATTGAAACCATATAAAGCTTGCAACCTTTCATAGTAAACAAAGGGCACCTATGTTGGATCATGGAAAATAATTTCATAATTAATACTATTTGACTCAGATACTGTTAATTAAACTATTTACAATCAGAGATGATAGTTTATATTTAAAAATAACTCGTTTTTAAATTCTATGACGTATAAAAACTTTGGTAATAGATAAAAAACTTAAAATATCATACAAGAATAAAACAATTAAAAATGCACATTTTATATTGTATATTTTTACCTGGGTTTCTGAAAAAAAGGTCTAAAATAGGCATTTCTAAATCGTAGATCACGAACAACCGATAGTACGCAAAGCCATATTCAGTAGCTTATGTGGGTTATTTTTTCTACGCAACTCATTCACAGTGTCAAAGTTCAAGTTTTGGTGGCAACACTGCACACAAACACACACACACACACACACACACACACACACACACACACCACATCAGCTTATACGAGGGATGTTTGTCGTTGTCGATTTACATCTCAAAGCTATTATTGATTTATGGTCAATTAAAAATGGTTTATTTCTGTTGGCCCTATGAGTTTGTTTTGTTTAATTTGTTTGTCACTGCGTAATACAACACTTTTGGGCTATAAAGATATAAACTCTATTGTCTTAGAGATGCGGAAGATTGAATTTATATGAGTGTACCCACATTTGGGTGAAGAAATAGTGGAAAACCATTAATGAAAAAAACACTCTATCTCACCCGGCCAGATTTCGAACCCCAATCTCCTAGTTGTGAGCAGAGTAGTCTATTACATGAGTGAAACCTTAGATAATTATACCAACAAAGTTGGTTTTAATCTAGTTATAGCTAGTGTAGTTTCTAATCCTGGTAGATTTCGACACAATTTTTTCATTTTAAAAGTAGCTCCATTACTCAATGATTTTGCTGATACTTGATCTAAGGCTGCGTCCTCATAATGATCTGGATCGTCTCAGACAGGGAGGTTTGAGTCTCAACCACTGGGATGGTTTCCTATTTCTATTTATCACTGTGATTTTCCCAACTCTTCTTCACTCTAATATGGATGCACTTCCTATTATCAAACAGCCTTATACTACCCTATTTATAATAGCCATTGCTAAATCCACCAGTGGGCATGCGGACTAAATGATAGGCTCATTATTTTGTATTTTCAGTAGATGAAAAGACCAGTGTTCAAATCCCTAGGTGAGTGCTAAGGGTTTTCTTTCATAATAAGTTATCCACTCTCCCTCCATTCGAATAAAGGTACGTTTTCCCTAAGTTCTATCTTTTTCATCACTTTTAAACTAGCGCAATGAAAATTCCTATTGCCTGGACGTGTAGTAAGACTTGGTGGGGAAAAAATCCACAAGTCATATATTCCCCACGTCATACAACCCTTTCGGACAGTAGGGATATTCACACAAATTGGGCAGAGTTAAGGAATGTAGTATTTAGGGTAAATATACCAGCGATTCTGGGAATAAAGCCTAGTCTTACATTAGATATAACCATCCTCAACACATTCCCCTCAGTTTTTAACTCCAATACACCCTTCTCAGAATAATCAGAAAAGAGGATACTGACGATTTTTTCCCCATAGTCATCTGGATGATTGGACAGGGAAGTTTATATGGTGGGGATCAATTTTACCCACAGTGGGTCTTACGACTTTTTGACGTGATCCCCAAGTTGTGATTTCATCAATGTCACCTCTGAAGATATCATCAAAATAGATCACACACTATAACACTTCTATCCTCACTTCCTTCCTACAATCTTTGAACACAATTTCAAAACTGAGCACTGAATGTGGACGTTGATCTGGAGATATAATCAAACCTTGCAATCATATCGTGTATGCGTGAGAGGGATGTAGACCTAAATATCGATAGCATGTGTTTATATATAGTTACATGACTGAAACTTCTGCAATGTTGAAAGAACCTTTCTAGTGTTCCATGTATCTCTGGTTTGTTTTCCAATACGAACCTAATTTTGTTCTTAAGCTGGGTTTATGTTCTTGGATAGCGCATGGATACTAGCAAATAATGCATAGCACATAGCATGCAATAAGATAAAAATACATTTTATTAAATTATGGTGTTCAAGATCAATACCGTAAATAATAAACAGCGAATAATGCACAACCCATAAAGTTGTTATTAATGGTGCCGAGATAAATTTAAAAACCACAATTGTGGAAAAGATTGTTACATTTGCGAGTTTAGCTTATGATTAACTTGCATTTTGACACGTTCTTTACACGGGTAAGCTATAGCATGAACTCTCATATTTTTCCAATTAACTGCTAAAATAATATTTTCTTCTAGATACCAAAAGGTGTTTATTTTCTTTAAGTTTGGACATTTCTTCTCATTTCCCATTTCACTACCTTCACTCTCATACTCTCATTTTGTAATTTAATTTTTTTTTAATGTTGAACTTTTGGGGTGCCATCTTTATCATTTCAGCAAATTCCCACTTTTTACTACACCGATAAGTGGTTGATAATTCCAGTTTTAGTAATTTCCAGCCCTGATCATTTCCTTTACACCTCCATCATTAATTTTTAATGTTAAATTTCTTCTCGTTATTTAAGTTATATTTAATATAATATTTCTTTTTTCAACTCTATCAAAATTTTTTTTTAGTTTAGTAAAGTTTAATAGTAAACCCTTCCAATTTCCTTGTTCTTCATCTTAAAATATAAGAATGTTTAGCCTTTCTTTGGTAGTTGGTGTCGTTCTTAAACGTGCCTGACAAATTTCAACTTTCTACCACACTGATACTGGTAAGTCATTTTATTCTTTTAGTTTCAGAACTCTGGAAACCCCCAATTTTACCAGTCCCCACTTATAGAAATAAAATATTTAGCAGTAATTTGTTTATTTAGAGTATTCCCTCTAGATTCCTGGATTTTTTTTTACCTTCCATGAAAGGATTTTTCTACTTATATGTTTCCACTTCCATCCTCTCCTAATGGATTTCCATTTTTAATTTTTAATTGTTCAGACTTTTATATTTATTTGGAACAGTCTCTAAGTTCACTTTTCAAATCTCATTTCCCTAACAAACAGATAAGACATTTATCTACATTCCCTATTTTTATTTTGTTATCTGGAGGGATCTACCTACCAGCTTTCCAAATTTAAATTTTCAACCACATATTCCAGTTAATTTTATATACCCCCACCCCTCTTTTCCTTTGCACCCCGAGAACTCATTTAACATTTTGAGAATTTTCTGGTTATTTTGAGTGGTCTCTTTAACTTACCTCCTAATTTAAGTTTTCTACCACACTGACAATAAATTGTTTCCATTATTTTGGAAATGTTAGGCTCCTTCCACTTCTCTTCCTATTTGTCCAAATAACTTTTTGAAATTTCAAACTTTAAGACTTATTTAGCTATTTACCTAACTGCCAGATTTAAATTTTCTTGCACAATAAAAGTTTTTTATAAACTACACCCTCTATACTTCTTTAAGTCCCATTTGAAAATTGTCAGACATCTATAATTATTTGGAGGCGTATCTTTCCTTACTTGCCACCAAATTTCAGTTTTTCTATTACATTGATAAGAAGTTGTATTATTGTATATTTTTCACTCCACCCCCAACGCCTTCTTTGAAATCACTCTTAGAAATTTTAAATTCAAAGATTCATTTGTTTATCTGAAGTTTTTATCCACTGGTCTACCAAATTTTAATTTTCCACCTTATCTAAAAAGTATTTTTTGCTATGGCCTCTCCACCCTCCATTTACCAGAATTCCCATTACAAATTTAATATTTGTATACTTTTATGTCCATATGGAATGGTCCCTATATCTGCTTAAAATTTTAAGTTCTCTACTATAGAGAAGTAATTTAATTCATTAGTTTCGGAAATTTTGAGTCCTGTCCCCCTACCACTTCTTCAACTCCTACTTAGAAATTTCAAATTTTAAGATTTAATTGGACATCTTGAAGGGTCTTTATATTGGTTCACCAAATTTTAAATTTCACTCACATATCAAAGATTTTTTATACCCTTCCTTCCCCTATTTCCCGGAGCCCTATTCAAGATTTAGAATGTTCAAACCCTAATAGTTATTTAGCATAGTACCTTTACTTTCAATAGGAATTTCAGTTTTCTACTGTTCTACTGTTTCTAGTTTATTCTTTAAGTTTTTGAAATATTAAACCCATCTACCCCAACCCCATTTTTCTAAATACGATTTAGAAATTACAGTTTTTAATACATATTGTGTTATCTTGATTTGCTCTTCCATCTGACTAAAGCAATATAAATTTTCTACTTCACCTTACATTTATGTTTTGTTTATATCCTCCTCTCTTATTTCCTGGGTCTCACCTATACACGTAAAGCTTTCAGACTTCTATAATTTTTTGGAATGGTACCGCTAAATCTCAATTTCCTACCACTCTTCTAAAATTTATTTATATCAGTTATGATAGCTTTTAAACCCCCTTTATACACTTTTCTACAACTCACTCTTAGAAATTAAAGATTTCAAGATGTATTTGTTTATCTGGAGTTGACTCTCTACCTTACTGCTAAATTAAATACTATCCCTCATCTTTAAAGTTTTATCTAATTATACTCTCACCCCCATTTCCTAGAGACATATTTTAATTTATTTTTTCTAGTCATACAACAAATACCTCTAGCTTCCTGCAAAATTTCACCCTTCCAGCTTATATATAAGTGCCTTGTCTTTTTATGGACACACACACGCCCACACACACATACACTTACTTTCTGACTCTAGCTCAGGAGGCGGGGATACTTATGTATAATTTTTAATCACATAAATTAATGGGATTTTTTAATATTAGGGAGAGAGGAGGAGGAAAGTGAAGGTTGGGCTGCGTCTTTTACCCATTTGGGTTGTATACATTTATTAATTTTGCTCATGGAACGTGGATGAGAAAATGAATTTTAGAGGAAATACACACGCGTTTTCGTAGAGGCAAAATGGGGAACCCTTTAGGGAAAATACCCGGACACCGATGTGGTTTTTGGGAATGTTGTCAAAAATAAACTATAAATGACATCAATAAATTATATAATATACAGACACTTATTATATAATGTATACATATTATATTCAATAAACACCCATGTATTTAAAGCACACCGACTGAAATCAATCTATGTATCATAATGCCTAGAGGTTAGATGGACGCGTGGACTAAATGTCAATCACCTAAATTATCGTTTAACTGTAACAGGATGGCCGGGGTGTGAATCCTGGCCGTATTTACTGAGTATTTTTAATATTTCATTTTCCACACTCCCTCTACACTAATTCAGATATATTCCCTCTAAATTAATTTCTCTCGTTCCTGCGCCACTAGCGTAATTAAATGTGGATAGCCCAGCCATATTGTTGGAGGGTATAAATACATAATAATATAAAGATAACCAATTCTCAGCAGACCGATTTTACACTAAATCAGCTTTCAATAAAACTATACAAATGTTTATTTAAAATAATATCCTCTTCTTCTGATTCAAATAGTATTTGAGTACATATACAGTAAACCAGATTAGAGGAATTACACCCAAATTTACACAAATGTGGATAATTTTCTTCCATATTCTACCCTCCGCACTCCCTTCTCATTTATGTAAAAATACGAATAGTCCAGATAGATATTAGAAAGTGATACACGCAATTATTTTAAATATTATTTTAGCACCATGTCATACCACCCGACCGGTATTTTCGTACTTTAATGGTGTGGGGATAGTAATTTTTAGGTTAAATGTAACCGCATTTTTGTAGAGAGATATAGGGAAGCTATTTAGGAAATAAAATCCTCAGTACGTCCGGTAATGATTCAAATGGCGTTTGCTAACCACTCCATCGCCAGCAAACTATACTAGATGAATTCTACAACCTGAAAAGGTGAGCTGGGCTTCCTAATCTTTCTTTCCAGGTCCAAGACCTTAATGAAACTTATACTCGTATTTGGCGTTAGTGCCTGAGTATTGAAGGCGATGTTCTGGCGTTTTTTTCTTTTGTTTAAGAACATGATGAAGTAATAATTCATTAAAACGTCCCCAAAGATTGTAGGACAAGTCATCTAAATTCTAAATTAAGGTTCATCGGCGCAAAAAAATTTAAGCGATTTGGTGTTTAAAAACTATAAACACCATGAGCTGTAGCTCATGCTATTTTAAAAACATGACTTCCTAAAGGCAGGTATCAAATATATAACGCTTCAGAACTAATCCATCATAAGTTTAAAATAAATTTAAAGTTTTAATACAGTAAGATATAAAGTAAATAAATACAAAAACTGCAACATAAAAATTTAGTTTTTATGTGCACTAGTAAGTATTTAATAATATAGAAGGTATTCAGGTGATCGTATGGAAATAGCGTTCATTTATAGTAAGTTTTAAAACAAATGTAAAAAATATAACAACGTTATCAGTTTGGAAAAATTGATAAATATAATTTCATCAGTTAAATCTGCTCTAAAAGAATATAATATTAAAAATACTTTTTAAAATTAAAACACAATTAGAATCAGTTTCTTTTCTAGAAAAAGTTGATTTTCTTAAAAAAAAATCCTATGCATAATTCCCCTTTAAGTACTTTATAAAATTTGCCTCCTTGCGATGTAATTTAATGCATACGTCGAGTAACTTTAGTTGCGTGTTTATTTACGCTCCATTAACTTGATAGATTTTTCAAGATAATATTTTGTGCACTGTAATCATTATCGCCTGGTCTTACCGGCCTCTGAACGGTAAAATATTGTTCGTGACATGAGCTACTTACGTAACATTTGACCTTGTGCTTTTATACTGATTATAAATTGTACACACAAACTATCCACAAATTCAGTATGGTTTATAAAATATTTTAGTATATAAATTTGGTTGAAAAGAGCCTATTATAGTTAAGTGTTGAATTCTACTAGACGCTGATTGATTCTTTCCCATTAAGGGGGTCCTTTCTATCTGAGCACTATCGTTATAGACGTTCAAATCCCGCATTAGTCAAGAAGTTTTTTGTTATTTCAAAATACAATTCACAAAAAATAGAGGAGAGAGTTGACAACCTTTCTCAATAGGATTAAAAATATATTGGTTTTTTATAGTTTTTAGTATTTATTTAAAAAAATTAATACAAATAGGAAATTAATTATTTATGAACGATGATTCATCTTAAATATATTTGTGTTTGTAGCACTCAATAAATTGATAGAAACTAATAGCATACACTTTAAGGTTTCAACAATAAAAACAATATTTTAAAAATAATTAGGATTGTTTTTGTGGTTTTGGATCTCTCAGAACTGCCCTTAGATAAACCGCATGGTAAGAATATATTATTTTTCAGGCTGGTGGCACTCTCAAGTTATTATATACATCCCTAGAAAGAAACTATAAATCTAAATATATGTTAGTATTTATTTTAAATATAAAACCAGTTGTTCATGCTGTTTTAACTATTTTCCTAGCACTAGCAAATTTGTATATAAAATCCTCATTACTCATTTATAATCTATTCGAAACTTTATTTTTCGACTCGTTTCAATACCCGTTTGGTTTTTACGTACTGAACCATGACTATGAGTCCATTGTTTGAAACGCAATTTATCTGGAATGTAATTGATTTTTAATTGTATATTTTACGTTTTGTACTATATATTTGATCAATGTGTTTGTTCCAAGTCATTTATAACTTTTTTTCCAATTGAAGGATTTGAACTAAAAACATTGTAAACTCGTAGCTTGCGCTTACCACAGGGATATAGTATTTAATCTTAATCCATGTCTATTTTCAGGGAAAGATGGTTAACCAAATGGATTATAATAATTTTTAACATAAAATAATTAACTAGCTCTATATGACTTGAAGGAATATAAAGAGGTTCTTATCATATTTTTCTTCTTAGCGATTTTGACTCTTAATTAGACTAGTTAAACTAATATATTTTGGAAATATATCGATAAATTATTATATGTGTATGTAATTAAGAACATCACCGTTAGTATTGTAGGGCAATATTTATAGTCTAGTGCCGGGAGTCAACAAATCTCCTAGCTTACGAATAACAAGCAGTTCAGGTCAAATTAGAGATTGGCTGACCCCCGAATAGCGAATACACAACCCGTAAGGCCGCGTGTAAATGGTTGCATCTTCCAAGGCGTCACACTTACAAGAGACTTGTTTGCTTTTGCCAGGAAGGGATGGGTTATATCCTGTGCTGAGTAAATGGCTACTACTCTCTCTACACCCAACTGAGGGAACATTTACCCTAAATTATACCTTTCTCATCCTTAAATAAATTATCAGAACTAGTATTATGGTTTAGTGCTTCTGTATCTCATTTACATCACAGTGAATGATATTTAAAAAATCCTTTTGATAAGAACTTGTCTAACTTTAAGTACATAACTATTATATAGAATACTCTGTGTTCTGGAATCAATCACCTCCATACGTTTTATAAAGCTATGCGATCAAATATAAAAGGGAGGTTGGGTCTTTAATTCCGTTGGAAGTACTGATAGTATTTTCCCTATTTGGTTTCCCACTCTTTTTACAAGAAAATAAAGGTGCATTTCCACAATATTCTACTTAATTCATTATTACTCCTTATTGTAATTCAATGTGGATAGCATTAGCATGCAGTATGACATCGCACAAAAAAAATTCAGTTGAATACAAAACATACTTATGCTCAAACTATAAATTGTTGAAAGCAGAAATTAAGCTCTACATCTCTAAACGTTCATCCAAGGGGAAGGACAACATCCAATAGAGCCTTGACACTAATTAACTCCTCCAAGCTTCGTCAGTGTCTGGTTATTTGGACAAACAGGAAGTTGAGACTTGTGTTGACAAAGTTAGCCCGTTTGAGGAACGTGGCATCTGTTTACTGGATGAAGTATAGAGGAGGGAATTAAACATATCTGATTTATAAATCATTATTTATATTATAATAACAAGTCAAAATAATTGACTTGGACCACGGATGTCTGTATTTGAATTTCATCCATGTGACCATATGATAATTTTTCTATTAACTTACAAAATAATATGAATCTGATAATTCAAGAGAGTTATAAAACATTTTTATAATACAAAAGTTAATTTCTGTTACTTTTTATTTGTTTCATCAGATTAGAATATCATGTTAATATTTTTAATATTTCTATTATTATTTTAATTTGTATGTCTTATAGTTTTGAATCCAAAGAATAAATGTTTTGCTACTAACTAGTGTAGATCAATCGTTTATGTGACGTTCTCTTAGAACTTAGAAAATAGTCTCATATTTGAATTTTCGAGTAACTTTGGTTCAAACCAAAAAGTATACCATTGAATACAAAGTGCAGCTATAGTCTATATTTAATTCTATAAGGAATTGGAGTACAACAAATACATAACTATTCTCACAAATAAAAATTCATTGGTACATCGCAAATTATTTTTTAAACATGAAACGAGGAAAATAAATAATTATATATACATATATGTTGGAGTATATTAACTAAAGGGAAGAATACAATTGTACATACGTTCTTATATAATATATTATAGCTTGGAACAAACTTCTAAAAAATATGTTATCAGTAAATCACTCTTATGTAAATTTTACTTTGAAAAACAAACATATTTATTTGATACTATTATTAAAACACACCAAATATTTGTTAAAAATAAATTTTTAAATATATTTTCTAAATATTAAATTTAAAAAAATTTCGCTAAAAAACTGCTCCTAAATATTTTGGTTTTATGGAATAATAACTTGTAATTGGTTTTTTTATTGTTCAAACACACTGCAGATACCGTACTCAATTTGAACAAAGCCGATGAAGAAATTATTGAACAATTTAAACTTTTCCAAAATTAGACTTTTTTTTTTAAACTATTCCTAAGGAATTGTTATTTCTAAATATCCATTTTTAATAAAAGCTTTTAGCTCAATTTCTAAAATATTCTCATTTTTAAATATCAGTATCATTAAACCACTCTTAATTTATATACTGAATTAAAACCGTAAATTTCTTAAACAGTTTTGGCCTTGGCCCCAAGTAGTGAAACACAGATATTGGGACAGACAGAATTAAAGGACCCACTATATTGAGTTAGGATGCTCCAAAATCGTCACAATCATTACACTCTCGAGCTCAAACATTTTCACGGTTACAGTACTTTCTCTAAATGAGAAAGTAAAATTAAATTTTTTTTAATCAACCCCTTTTAAATAAAATATCATGATTCAGGAATATATATTTTTTATATTCTATGATATAAAAACGTTTTCATTATAAAAGTAAATAGTTGCTATATTAAAACAATATTATATTACCTTAAACAATTTAATGAAGAATCCTTACGGAAACAAATATTTATGCGGGACACGCCATAAGAGTGAATTGGTCTGTGATAAAGGTATACATATTTTATAATCAACCTTCTTGAAAGATTGGATCTCAACTGTTGACAGGTAGATTAAGATATCTGATGAATCCTTTGAATTTATTAACAGACAGCTCTTATGAAATACGAGGATATAATCAAAGTAAAATTGAAATTTTTACCTCTTTAAGTTCTGGGGGAATAAATATTTAAACAAATAATGTAGGGATATCCAACAATTATTTGAAGTAATCGGTGATGGTGCTAGTTTTAATTGACACATGTATTTCTTTGGAATTATAAAAAATAAATTATTATTTATTGTCATTCATATTATGTTTACTGTAGTACTGTAGGGTGATATGAAAAAATTCTCCAATCAATAAAATTATTTTCACAAACATAATTATTTGTTCGTATCCCCAGTTATTCCAAACTATAGATGCCCTACTACAGTGGCGTACGCAGGATTGCGATGTAGGGGGGGCTTGAAGGGGTTTTGGGTGGGGTTGCCCCGAACCACTGGAAGCAATTTATTTTAAAACCATTAGAAGTTTTTTTGGAAGGTTTTTTTTATAGGTATTTGTTAACTTGATTATTTATATTTATAATATTATAAACGTGATAGTCTAGCAAAAGTTAAATTAATAGGCCTAAATTAAAGTTAGCTTAACCGTCACATAGGCCTACTGTCACAAAAACACCGATTATTTTTAATAGGTAAATGTCTAGCCACTGTGCAGCTCCTCGATGGAACCATGGGTGAAACTTTGAGATTTGTAACCTGTCATAATCTTCAGGGCTTATACCACATCCTAGACTGCAAGAACATCAATTAGGACCCCAAGGGAGGATCAACACAATGATGTGTGGCAATTGATATTTTCTTTGCTCACAATGTTTAAATGGTCTTCCCCCCCCCCTCCCCCCTTTCACCATTTTATTTTCTCTTCGGATCTGCTTGTATCTCAGGGCATCCCAAAACTATGATAGGGGGGTTGAGCTCCATCAGCCCCCCCC